>JAOCPS010000033.1:1963387-1973518 GCA_025505425.1 Graphium colonna | reverse complement strand
AGGGTTCGAAACGTCGGGTGATAAAATTTAAAAATAAACCGCGATAAAATCCGTAAAGTTGTATTATTTAAAAACGTTATTTAATTTAAAAATAAAAAAAAAATTGTTGGTATCTGTAGAATATGTGACATTAAGGATAGCATAGAGAATTAATGAAGACAAATGTAATTATCAAAAATATAAATAATCTTTTGTCTATTGAGTATTTTTAATAAAATAATTATCTGAGAAAAGTAAACAAAACTTTTATTATTCAGCTTATAAGTAAAGAAGTAAGTAAGACCTTAAGTAAGGGCTTAATTGGTTTTTTAATATATTATTATCTAAATATAGTAACGTCTGGGTTAAGTTACCGTTGAAGAACCGTTAAAAAGATAGGTGTGAGATGCTTATAAGGAAGCGGTCTTAAATGAACTGCTCATTAATGATCCAGAACTTTCTATGGTAACATGGTCTAACAAGTGTATAATTTTTTAAAACACACAGAGTGTATGAATATAAAATTATGTTAGACTTAATAAAGCCAACCAGTTATTACGGGCGAAGATATGCTCCGTGTTAACGTAATGAAAGGGCGGGTGAGGCCGACCGCGCTCGTAATAAAATTAACTTATCAATCACTGCGTACAGTAATTAAGCATTTAACGGCCTGTTGACAAGATAAGATAAAGATTTTGCATAGAAATTCCTAGAGGACAGGTGTCGCGGCAAATTATTCTTTAATCACTTGGTCTCATCTTACCGTAGTTGGATATAGGCCAGGGTTTGAAGCTCATTTTCCGAACCCATTGCTATAGAAATGATTTATTTATGATATGACATAGAAGGACGTATGTACCGTTTATTTATATATTCATGCTTGTTCCCTTTGTAGGGGCACGCAGAAAGATTGGACGGTGGATGAACGTCATACATCAATCTTCTATCTTTTATTATTAATAATGACAGCTGTCTATTTAAAAGATGAATTTAGATGAAGCTTTCTGTTACGATTTATCTTTCCAATTCTATGAATTTTACGTTATATTTTTATAATCTTTTCTAACACTATTAAAGTATATTTAAACAATTATAAGAAAGAGTTTAGAGTTATAATTGATTACTAGGCCAGCAATGCAGTTACGTGTATAAAACAATAATATGAATTGTTACAAGTGTTGATTATCATACCCTCACCTTTAAACATGATACTTAAGTGCAATATTTATTATTTATGTCATCGAAAACAAATTTGATACTTACAAAATGAAGTTAGTTATTATTTATTATCCGTTTAAACTGGCAGTTTGTAAGATAAAAACCAATTTATTGTTATTAGATAAAATTGTCCTTTTATGAAGTTGGAAAATTAAAAAATAATGACGTGTGGACATTGCAGTCGCATACCAAGAGTAAAATAATATGAAATTATAGCGCTTCTGTACTTGATCGCTAGCCGGCGAAGACCGCTTTTTGTTCTCCTTAAGAAATTCAATGAATAACATTAATTAACACTTGAAACACACACCTGAGCGTGGTGTGGAATGGGAATGGATGAAGCTATGATTTTTAATACACACTTAATTGATGTTAAAAATATTTCTACGAATTCCGAGCAATAAAATTTTGTTACAGAATTTGTATCAATTAAACTAATACATCTGTAACTTTGCTCGAATTTACATTCTATAGGTAATTTGATCGTAAATAATGAATTGAATTGAATGGCATTGGTCTCCATCCTCCATTGCTTAATAGAACGGACGACCTAATCGGATTTATCGAATCAAGAATAGATGTCCGTTATAAATTTGCTTGCAAACTAATTATCGACAGTATAAAGGAAACTCGATTAAAAAACAAAAATCGTTGAAATTACAGTTAACCAAACGCATAATAAAAGTTATTTTATTAATTAAAAGATAACGATTTATAAAGAACTCGTTAGACGCGCCATAAGTGAGAACAGATTAAAAAGCAGAAAAATGTCGTCACGGCCTCCCGGTGAGAACGATTTGATGGAACTCGTAAAAGAAGTGTTTAAAATCGTCTGTAAATATCAACGGAGATAATAGCTCAAATAGACGCGTCCACGCCTAAGACCACCTATATCAAACGAAGAAACTTAATGCGATCAAGTGCCTATCCGTATCTGCACCTTGCTACAGCAAAAACTCGAAACAATTAAGGGGACACACCACAATGTCATAATAACCCGCAAGCGGCCAATAAAAATTGCACATTAATACAATAGTCACAGAGATTAAATTACATCGTAATTCAATAATACCGGTAATGATTATAAAACGGCATGTGGTATTCCGCGGCAGGTTTCTTCGCGATGCATTTTCATAGGACGCCAGCTAGCGTTTTTCCAACACCTTTCAATTGCGTGAATCGAATTCTAGAAAGCTACGTTTTATTTTTTTTCTCTGCCTTGCAACAGATACGCGTATGTTCGGCGCGCATACTTTGACTTTATACAATTTCGATGTTTATCTTTAGGTTTTTTCGGACGGCGTTAATTGAATGGCTGGCGTCCGAAATGGGCTCAGTAATGCCGATCGACTTATATTACCTTATTAATATAACACACACGTAGGAAAATGTGTTTGTTATTGCACATATAGCGTGTCTTTCGTAACAATCCTATGATATATTACATTTACGGATACTTAGCGTTGTTGACAAAATGCTTCATACTCTGTGTGGTTATTTTTTTTGATACATACTGGTACGGTATACCTTGGTAAGAGAATTTGATAAATTTGTGGACATAATCTATGTTTGGGATTGTCTGATTAATATAGTGTTTACACTGAGTAAAATAAGTCAGGCCCTAAGTAGGCGTATATTTAACACCTATAATACGAGAGATAGGAGGACATGTAGTATGGATGCATAAGCATTTTTACTTTAAGCAAGACTTGTGAGTTCTTAGTGCTTAAATAGAAACAATTGAATTTTTTTTGTTTTTTTCATTTAAATGCACGATATTCTGCAAATACCAGTAATATTTAGAGAATTTCGTGCTTTTAAATGAAGATACAAAAATGTATTGGTTTTGCTTATGATAGAACAACACATTAAGAATATCTTGTAAATCTTAACACTAAGACCCTAACCGATAACAACGAGATGGTAGTAGAATCACAGGGACACTTTTATATCTAATTCAAGAAGAGGATCCCTTAACAATAGCTGAACTAACTGCTTGGTATCTCGAAAAAACTTTTGAGAAGCACAAGGCCGCAAACGGCATGCGGCGGGAGGCATAAATAAGACGGTATGGTTTTGCGGCGCAGTCAGCTAACGAGGCTGAGCCAACTTCTGCGAGTTGGATTCTTGAAGTTGCGAAGTTTCGCAGGTGCGGTTTCACACGTTGACTTGGATGGATTCAATTTAGCGCATACCATCTTATGCGTGGGATATAAATTAACGCTAACAAAGCCCTCGTTATCGGATTGGAAATTAATTTACTTGATACTTTTTGTTGGGTGTCGTGTTAGGATGATACTTAACAACAATGCTTAGATAGCAGCATTGTTTTATGGGATCACAAACGAGCTTTAAGTGATTCACACCTGCGCAGTCGATGTTTATTTACAAACTAGGGGAAGATGTGGCAAAATTGTGTGTTTAAGGTTATTTTTGGAATTGTTAAAAACATTTAATATCAAGGTCAATAATGCTTGATATTAAATATGTTAGCTGTGACCCTTAGAACGTTACAATTTAACAGTATGTATAATTATCGTACCTCCGGTTGCCCTCTCATTTTACATTTTTAAAATAATCGGTTCAGTGGTTTGTTTTTTAAAATAAAAATAACAAAATTTATTATATGTATGTTCACGCGTATCTCCGTCATCTATGAACTGATTATAAAAAAATATTTTTTTATCTGTTAGGAAATTCTTTCGAAATGGTCCCCTAAAATTTTTAGGAAAATCGGTATACCTAATTTTTTTTAAAAAATAACATAACAAAATTTAGGTATGTTCGCAGATATCTCAGCCACATATGAACGGATTTAAATATTCATTTTTTATCTAATATCCGTCCCAAAATGGTCCCATATAATTCGGATGAGTAGGAGATATGATTCGAAAGTATATTTTTAAGGCTTTTGGAGTTGGTTTTTATAATTTTATGTGAAAATAAACTTGTTGGTTATCATATATTAGACATAACAAAATCAGATAGAGGTAGGCATCCGATGTTGGGAAAGTCTTTTCTTTCATATCCAAACATCCAAGAATGATCCGCGCATGTAAGATTTCAATTAGGGTTCTCTTGTAATATAACGATTTTTAAAATAACTATAGCTTAATTATATTATTATTGGTAAACAAATAAAATAATATGAAATGGCCTTAGGTTTCATCGCAAACTTAACAATTAACAACAAGTCAGTCGGATATTTGCATTATTCTATTTAAGACTTCAAAAATTTCGAAATCGACATTTTATATTCTCTGTTTCATGAAAGAAACTGTCGATACACTATACTTAGGGCACGTCATTAAATCATCATAATGATACTATTAAGTACAAAAAATATATAGGTATATGATATCTTACTTGTAAAAAATATTAAATAAGTTTTGAAAATGTGATACAGGCACATTTACAATAAAAAAAAAATTATGGCTATGTTAAACTCAAACAACAATAATCAGTCTTAACCAGCCAGCGTCTACATCCAATCTTCAATTTCGAATTTAGAACACAACAATGCGCGCGCGTTCGAACTTGGAACGTTCTCGACACGTGCTCCGAGTGCGTCGCCATATAAGACCGTAATAGAACTGCGCGCTGAGGACACTGCGTGACCCGCTCCTAACCAACCTTCGCTCTATTCGTTTGTCCTTGTTCACGTAATATTTGAGTTATAAATGTAAAATCGTTTTAAATCAAGTCTCGTTTAAAATGTAAAATTGAATGTTGTCTAATTATAACACTGCATGTCGTGGACACAGTATGTACTGAGAGTCCTCCATTCACTGTATTAATAATATTATTGTACTGTTTGCTGTTTTGTGCACCAAAATAAATAAATAAATTAAATTGTGAGTTGATGTTTATTTTATTAAAGATGAAATAGATTCAATACATTTTGTTATATTATGAGAATTTCCCATTAGGAAACTGAAATTATTTATCTGCTATAGATTTCGAAAGTACTAAACAAATCTAAGCGAAATTTTGCAGATGTATGTTATTCAGCACGGCATATTTGCCATGGTAGTTATTTTCTCGATAATTGACTTTTATATTTTTATTATAAAATAAAATTATTTTATTCTAAATAAATTTAAATGAGCAAGACAGTGTCTTTGAATCAACTGGTAGTAAAAGGCATAAGATTTATACGTTTTGAAGGGAAGCCTATATGAAGCTCTAAAAGATTTTTGATCTAGAAGCATAACTTCTGATCCATACAGTACAGTACAGCTGGTAGAAAATATATGTCACAACTATATAATATGCAAACTGTAGTTTTATATAGTGTTGATACAACAAATATAATGATTTTAAAATAAACATGTTTTTGAAGTCTAGATCTAGACTAGAATAAGGGACCAAAAGCATGTGTAAGGTGGAGTGTTTGAGGATCTAATTACTGGAAAAAGACTGCGATTACTTCAAAATGGAATCTGAAATTAGTTCTTTCTTGGACCTTTAAAATAACATCAACGAAGATAAAATTATTTTTATTTATAATAATTCATCCAACCATTTTAGTACAACTGTTAAGTGATATATTCAAAGATTTTAAACACCAGTTGGATATAACCAATTAAATTATTGATTTTAATTAGAAGCAATCATCAAAAACATAATCACTTACTAATAAAAGGTAACATGGCGCGTAAGATGAAGATGATAAAAGAGATTTTAATAAGAAATTCAAACATCAAAATTAGTCAATCCTAGAATTAATAAGCTTAGGGTGTTTATGTTTATATCAAGAGCTAGCCATATGCAAAAAGGCTTATTAAAGCAAGCCTCCGTTATTCTATATGTTCCCATAGTATCATGGCGATTGTTATGTAAATGACAAAGATTCTCTCACCGCCGCTTTCTCACGGCGAAGGGAATTAAAAAGCGGAATCCTTGGTCGCTTTAGAGGTTACTAGGCTGGTCGCAGACCGGTTAGTCACATGGAGGGCACGTGCTACCTCCGGAATATAAGGCATATACGCGTATATACGTAGTCCTACTTATAAAGTTTTGGGTAAGTAGGTGTGGATATAGATGGATTTTGGACAAAAATACTTTTGGTTATTCATATAAATATAAGGATAAGAAAATGTTCAGTTACATTTGCTGAAATTTTAAAGTTTAGGATGTATAGATTAATTTTTTTTTTGAGTTTTTTGGAAATATAATGATAATAGAGGACGGAACGATATTAATATTTAGCCTAGAGCTTAATTGGACTGGTTGAGAAATATCAATTTTAAATAATCTGCTAACTTAATTTAATTATGTATTTACAGTACTTGCTTGCGGTTTCACGTGCGTAATTTATTTTTCTTGGAATTGTAAAAAATCCCTTATAACTAAACGTTTATATCGGAAAGACTGACGAATTTAAAAGTTTTTATATTATTGTGTTTCGATTGCGTATTATACTACAATTCCCTTCACTTTTAAGATTTTTATAGTAATTGTGCGGCTATATGCGTGAAGATATTTATATTTTTAACATAACTCAAATCGGTTGGTCTCGTATTCCGCGTTTATAGGAACACCCACATCTCATTTAAATTAACAAAGATAGGGATTACCATATTATATTATAAAATAGTTATGTACCATTATTCTTTCAAGACGTTTCTACTAAAATATGTGTAACGAAAGCGCATATCTAACGACCGTTTTAGATAAGAACTACTTGAAATGCGTAAATATTCAAATCAGAACTTAGAATAGGCATATTATTCCATATATCTCGTGCTGAATTTTTATGCAATTTTTTCTAAAACTATTAAAATATAGATCCACGTGAAAAAAAAAGACGAGAGAGGTCAATTTACCTCCTAAAGATTACGCCCAGTTTTTTTCAAGTTATGGAAAACTGATGATGCTAATTACGTGAAGTTTTTTTTATACTATGGTCAAATAGGCGCTCAGCTCCGCTTAATGAAGCTGCCGAGAGTATATTTTGATCAAACTCAAGAGCAGAAGTTGGAAAACAAGTTCTGGGGGTAAGTCGGCACGCACCGAGCGGCAACCACCCCGAACTTATCGCATTATTCATGCGAACGCGAAGTTGAGTAATTTTGAAATATTACAGTTTTCGAGGAACCGACGTGGCCGCGGCTACACTGACGCTCATTTATATTGATATACAAAAAACCCTAGACACACAATCAGCCTAATAAAAGCATCCACGGCGCTACCAGATTAAACACGCGTCTGCTTTCAAAAAGTCACTCATAATTTGTCCTATATAAATATACTGCATGTAAGCTGAAAGTAAAACATGTTTTTTTTTTCAAAGAAATTACAAAAACCGACCGAAAATTCAAACGCCTTAAAAGTGCACTTTCGAAATATATCTTCTTCGTTATTTTAATTATATAAACAAAATATTGATATAGTTTTTATAAAAAAAATGGGACCAGTTTGGAAGTGGGGAACAGATAAAAAATAATTTTTGAAATCAATTCATAAGTGGCGGAGATATAGGCGACTATTACTGCATTTTGTTACTTCCATTTAAAAACACACTACTGAACGGATTTTTATGAAAAAATTATAAGACCATTTCGAAAGAATACTCTATCGGGCAAAAATAAGTATTAAAATCAATTCATAAACGACAGAGATATGCGCGAAAGTACATAAAAATATATATAAACATTCGAACCTTTCCCCCTTTTTTTGAAATCGGTTAAAATAATATTATAACTGTCGCAAAATACGTAAAATTAGAAACGAGTTTAAGAGCCTGTATGGTTTTTTGTATATCGATGCTTATTTATTTACTTTTGTTCATAGATACATAAAGTATGCTTGTCACTTCGTTGTACTGAAAAAAAATATCTTAGCTATATATGTCTTTTAGCCTTTTATTTAATTTTTGGTCCTTAGTTTCTTACTAATACATCAAAGAGCAACAGTCCAGTTTGTGTTCGTACAAAGAAAAACGTTAGTCAATTTAAATAGATAAAATATTACCAATTATGCCATAAATATCAAGATATGAGTCAAAACGGCTCTGTTAAAAATGTGTACTCCAATATTGGTAAAACAAATTGCAAAAAGATCAACCAGCTCATATAATTCGTTCAGTACTTCCTTAGTACAAGTCTAAATTAAATTTAGAAACAACAAAATGAAAACGTGCCCACACACTCGACTGAGTTATGATATCTTTCACAACTTTTACATTAAGCACCGAGAACTTATTTTATATCGTGTTATTATAACATGTTAGGGATTGAACACGAAATTCAAATGATAAATAGATAAAACTCACATGTAATGGCTTTATTTAATAAACATACGGGCCAAGTTAATGTGACGGTCGCAAAAAAATACGACATGGAAAAAATTAAATGGGACTGTATGCGTTATTGACTGAACAATAAGAATAATAAAAAACGGAAGTCATTCTTTAAATGAAACAAAAGATGTTTAACTTGTAAAACATGGACATATGAAACAAGCAGTTGTTTAAGAAAAACCTTGTAACTATTTCGTGAAATAGAAGAATCTTTACTGGCGGCCAAAAAACTGGTACTTTGTCCGAAATTCGTCATGGAATACTAAAAAAATTGGCGGACCGTTATGTTTACAATTGCGTTTCAAGGTCCGTTAAGTCGTTAGAAAAATTAAGAAAGGTCCCATTATGCAACTGTCTATAGGAATGGCGACAATATAGACAATGCCTTGCACAAATTGACAAAAGAAATTCCAAACAATGCAACATTTCTAACAATTCACCTGCTCCAATGAGCAGGTAAGCAATTATTATGCTAATGTTTTTGACAATGAATTTATATACAACGATAATGTTTTGAAGAATTGTGGCCAAAGGCTAACTTGCATTACAACACCTTGCGGTAATTTATAGTTCTATTTGTGAAGCTCATAACAAAAGTTTGTTTCCGTATTCTTTATCGTCAACTGCTATCACTTGACAGGGACAATTTACTGCCATCGGGGTCGGGAGTGCAAAAAACTATCCATGAAAATCGGCGAAATCTTGCAGCGTCGGTGGAAACGGAAAATGTTGTCGAGTATAACAAAGAAACAATTTTCGTAGAGTTAAAATAGATGAGCTATATGATATCAATACGACAATTAAGCAATATTTGTATTGCGCGAAACGAGTTATCGGCCATGCGGTGGGGTTTATGACGGCTAATAGACTTTATAGCTTTTTTATTGACATTAATGTTCTCCCAACTCCGGCCGTTTACGACCGTCTCATTCATTATCAAACGCTTAGGTCAAAACATCTTTAAATCATAAGCGGATACGTACGCGTGGATGTTACGGACTATTTTGAATATCCATTCATTCTTGCTTTATGGTCATTAAATAACAATTGATAGGTTTACGAGCGTTCGGCTCATCTTGATTACTTTCCGTTCTGAATTTGATTACGTGTCTGAGGAATTTTTATTTGAAGGCATGCGTGCGCCCACGATTGTAATGCTTGTTAATTATAAACGCGTCGCTTGTGATAGCAGTTGAAGTAAATTATAAAGGATATGAGCTTCGCTTCCTCAAGGTGCAGGACGAATGTATAGTAATAATTAATGGCGCCGTTGTTTAGTAAATTTAGAAAGTAATAGGTATATTGAAGTACAAAACTTAATAAATGTTAAACGTTAAAGTTAGCGCTGTTTTTACAAATATACAAGCTGTTTTCTCGTGCGTAAAAAATGTCGTTGTTATGGAAACATATTATAAAACAGAACTGTCAAACTAAACATAACGCATTGACGCCGTCGGCGTCGTGATTGTTAGAAGATTTTGATAGATGAAATAATATTTGAATATTATGACACAATAAATATTATTATTTCTAAGACTTACGCAAATATTTGACATTTTAAATTAAACAACTTTACGGATTTTATCGAGGTTTATTTTTAAATTTTATCACCCGACGTTTCGAACCCTTTA
>JAOCPS010000033.1:1944220-1957363 GCA_025505425.1 Graphium colonna | reverse complement strand
TGGGTATTTTTTACACTGGTATTTGATATCATCAGAAAGGCAATGAGGTAGACTTTCAATTAGTATGTGTGTTTTTTAAAATATTTATTCAGATTCATGAAAAAAACTGCCTTATCAAAAAAAGTATAGTACTGAGCATCATAAGACCGTACGGAAAGAGAAGGAGCCCAATATAATATCAGGTTATTAAGACCAACAAATATAGGAGATATATTCTAAAGGATGGCATAGTTAACATTTGTCGAGCACATCGCCATCCTGGGAAGGTGCTTTGGCATGTCATCTCCAGTTGTTCGGTGTTTTCTAAACTAAACTACAGTCTAACGGAACAACAATTGCTGTATTACAAGTACAAGTCGAAAGCCGTACTCAAAAATGACCGTGCAATGCTATATTGGGACGACTGGCCCATCGTCAAGGACAACGATACCGGCGAACAAGCCTGATATGGTCAGGGCCTATTTGCCCTATTTAGGCCAACATTACAATCTTATTCATCAGTCCGCCTCTCTCAACATTAGTGGCGGCTGAGACTCCGTAACAGGCCGATTCTGGCTCTGATGCAGAAAGCGGTGCTCCTCGATACCGCCAGCATCGTCCGCCGATTTCTCTTCCTTACGCCTCAACCCTCGGCCGTTTAAACTTCCCTAGCCTAGGGCATCCACCTGGCTGAGCTTTATCTAGTTATTTATATATTTTATATATTATATAAAAGTATATTATTTTTTTAATTGTTTTGTATATGTATTTTATTATCTATATATAGATGTTCCAGCCAGACAAGAAAATATATTTTAATCCACGACATGATAATATAATAAGGTTATTTTGTTGAATTCAATAAAAATAGAACAAGTGTTGTTCAGATTTTATAGTAGGTAATCAGCTTTGGTCCTTATAATAACAGACAAAGTGAAATTTCAGTAAAAACGTATGTAGATATATAACAATATCCTGCAATATACAGGGTGATTGGTGAATCACTTACTATATTAAAGGAGAACACTCGGTACCTGAATGTCATCATATTTATGTAATAAAATTAGGGGCATAGCTTTGGAACAAATTTTGAAATAAACCGGTAAAGCGTGCACACGGTGCCGGCGGTGAACACATAGCCAGCTGACGCAGTACATTGACCCGATAACGGCACGGCTTGCGCTGTGTCCGCTAGGATGCATATGGCTTTTATTAATAATTATTCAACTTTCAAATACGTTTACTCAGGGGACAATGAATATTTACTTCACATATGTCATATATTCTTTATATATGATCTTCACATATATCGTCCTTGAATATTGAAGTGTATAGAAATAAAAAGTCGAAGTTTGTACTTCTTACTCGAAACAGGCGTAAACTCGTGGTTCATAAGATATTTGCGGTTCGCGTTTTAAGGTTGCTATGCTGTAGGTAAGTTTGTCATCTGATGTGCAATTTTCCATGTGTTCCAGTGAAGATCACCATCATTACCATCATTCCAACTATTTGCCCAATATATAGCCTATATAAGTTAATATTCTTCTAATTATTGGTGGCAATTTTTTATATGTGGTAGAGCTTAACAACCTTTCACAGCTTATGCTGCACTTTTACGGCCTTGTTCGTCCGGGGAAGTACCACCGCCTTTTATAAAGTTGGCCTAAAATAAAGTATGCATGACTTTTGGGGATGTCGGATGGCCATGTCTACCTTTTTCTTTACCTACTTATATTTCCTCCAAATCCTTAATCCCGACTATCCTATTCCATAAACCTATTGTATCTAATTTCTCAGGTCGACAACGCATTCGCAATTCTCCAGATGTTGCGTGTATCTCTGGGCGACGGGATCACTTACCATCAGGTGAACCGCCTGCTTGTTTGTCTTTCTTTCAATAAAAAAATATATAAGACCTACAACACATCTTGTACATTATTAGCCCTCATCGTTATAAATAAGTCCAATAAAAATCGTTTTAAATATGATTAGTTTTATATTCTGTAATTTAATATTTTTATAGAAAATTTGTAAAATGCCATAATAAAAACCTAGCATCCACTGTTCCTTGAAGCCGCTTCCAATTCCACTTTTTATCCCAGATTTAAAATAGCAATCCCCAAAGGCGTGGGTGTACATTTTTGCAGTAAACTGCTTATATTAATTTCGATTTTTCAACAAGTAAAATATTGTATGAGCAATGAGTGATGATGAAATTTAGTATTTTCATTAAATTTTTAATGTCATTGTTTGTCATTTTTGAAATAAAATGTCGTATATCTTGTTTCATCTTGAATTAGTTGTGTTAAAAGAAAGATATATTTGAAACGTGTAAGATCTTTAAAAATCAAATCAACGTAAAAAAATGTATTGTAGTAGAGCATCCTTCATAGCGTAGCCTCAGCACATTTCGTTCGCCACATTCCTGAGCGCGTTTAAAGCATGCCCCAAACAGCTGATTTCCCGATATACTCCCGTCTCCTTTATCGCGCTGCGAAACGGGCAATAAAACAGAGAAAACTATACTTTATGCGCTCCCACCGGAGTTGCTCGGACGACGAGCGTAACCTACATGCGGCCATTTCGAGATTTACGATCTGGGAATTGCGAGTTGGAAAGGGACGTAAATATACGGCTCTTTGCCGATAGCAAGGCCGAGAGTAGCGGGCCCGCTGATGCGTCGAGGACAAGGCTGACGTTGTACAATCAAAATTTGAAGATACTACACGGACGCTTTTATAGGAAACCAACTTCTATTGTATTAAACTGAAACGGTCACATCAATGCTTTTCTTGAAACGTATATTTACAAAATATGGTATATTTAAAATACAGCTGGAATCGTGAAGTGTTTAATCTGCGAATGTATGACATACTGTATCATCGAATCGCATACTAGCTCATTTCGTTGCGTCGGTGTGCGTGAATTAAGACTATCCGCATGGGAGCGATAAATATATAGCTTTCCCTTTTGTTTGGCTGAGTAATGGGCGAGTTAGAGTGAGAAGTCGTAAATCGGGTGGTGCGGCGTGAAGTGACATATTTATGGGCGTAGCCGTGGCGCGTGGCAATGGGCCGGCAGTCGGGAGCATGGCGCCGCGGGGCGCGGGCCGATATTCATTCCGTCCAATATCGATAACAAAAATAATTATTGGAAAAAAAATTGTCGCTTTTATAACATTTCAATTATTGGAAATGTTCCATTTTACCCATTCTATTAATTAATGGAAAATAATAAAAAAAATATTTTTTTCATATCAAATATGATAAATAAACAATATTTATTATCTACAACAATTTAAAATATTTCTAATTTATTTTCGCACGTTCTATTATATCTGTAATAATTTTCGTTTATTTCAGTTCTCCATTTTTTTATTAATATCGCACGTATTCATTAGTTACTAAAATCTAACTCTACAACGATTCGTTACAGTCGTAACAAAACACCAATAACTAATATCAACTCGATACATATTACAGAGCTCATAAAGGCATCCAAATTAACAAACTCATCCATTCACTCAAACAAAAGCAATAGGAATCATAAACGCGCGATTCATTCGGTCATATCGTTCTACAGGTGGCAAATTACGAGCAAATCCAATAAATTAGAGCCCGAGCGCCTCTCGGAGCGATCCGCTGTTAGTGAAATGTCCGTAAGTCATTTTACGAGCTAACTCCGAAGTGGTTACGAGCAGACGTACTAGTAGGGGACCGACTTTTTTTTTTAAATTAAAACCGACCCTCGCAGAGGTTTTACGACATCGGAAATCGCGCCAAATTATTCTTGTTAAATTCGCAGTGATCGAGTTTGACGGTAAATTGGATTCGAGATTTAAATTAAATACTGAATTCGATTGATTTTGCTTAGTATTTCTTGATCAATATTTAATTATTTTTACCTAAATAAATAAATATTTAAAAAAAAAGAAAACAAATTATGTAACGAATCCACCATTTATATTTTTTTCATTAAATATTGACAATACAAATATTAAAACTTTTATACAAATAGCAAAGTTATAAAATTGGTAACTTGTTCTCAGTATTAACTACCTTTAAAAGAGAGATTCATCGTAGTAGGGTATTTGGATTTCTAGATATTGATGTAAATAACTGGGAACTAAAGTTGGGAAACTATTAAAAGAAACATTACATATTTAAAGACAAAAATCAATCTTATACATAACAATAATATGAATATTAACACTTATTCATGCACATCAAAGATCTTTAAATTATTAGCATCATATAGCTAAAACGTCTTGTATTTTCTGCTTGCATAAATTGCTTATAGAAATTACTTTTGCGTAGAGATTCATCGAAGTATCGCTTACATATTTAGATATCTCTCTATTGATGAAGTTAATAATATTAAAAAGATGGTAAAGTAAAATATATAGTTATTAGATTTCGTATATCGACAAACGATCTATTTCGGTTAACTCTCTTCGTTTTATTTTATCGATAAATTTAGGTACTTTCCAACACCATAACAAGAGCAATGGTGTCAACATTCGAAACTTCGAGTTCGACAGGACGTCGACCGAATCGAAGTTCGAATGCAAATAGCGAATTTATTACTAACGGTTGTTTAATATATAAGTAGAGGCCCGTGTTTTATAAATTACATTGGACCGGTTGAATACCGAAGCGATAAATAGTTAACTGTTAATATCAGTTAATATTTCGGGGTTTATTACCTGAATTCAAGACGACTAAAACATTAGTAGAGTACGGCAACTTTTTTTGACTAACGCACAAAATTAATCAAAATATGAGTATTAAAGAGACGTTTTGGATAAAGATGATTTCGTATAAGAATAGTATTTTTATTAATAAAAATATTTATTCATAGTTCAGGTGGGTTGAATAATTATAGGACAGTTACTACGTACTATATTGGTTTCTTTAATTTATGATTTATTTTTGTTTCTTACATATTATTTTGGGTTCCAAAACGTGCCTTTGGAATTGTCAATTAGGTCACTCAGCAATCTACGGGTCACCGTGTGACCTATTAAGCAATTTGTCGGATGAGAGATGAGAAAGAGGATCCTATTGAAGATGTAGTGTATACTGTAAGTACCACCACTTGATATATAAAGCCCACTTAAAGTATAAAAACCCTAGACTGTGAGGTTGCCGAATGGCTCTCCATACTACCTCCTACCCTTCTCTTGTCCTTTCCCATACTAAATATATGTCTCTCTTACCCAAGGATTAATTCGTTTCAAAGCCGGTAACGTACTACTATTGGTTTTGAATTTGGTTGTTGATGTTCATGTGCGATCATGGATATCATTTAACATTAAGAACACTGCCTGTGCGCGTGGTCATTTTAATAAAGGGATTGTAAATGTCAAAGTTTTTTGTAAGTTGGTTTTTTAGTTTGTTAGTTTTTTTAGTTAATTGTAAAAGTTGTTGATCACGCTATTGCACCATTTCGCGTCCAGCAACTACTCCAGAATATACTCTCTATTTTACACTGACTTCTCCTGTGTGTGGTATATCTTGGGTCAAGCAGGAAATAAATAGAGTGTCATGTGTAAGATGTCCTACTTTTGGAAAATGTGGTACAGCAACAATGTTTTTCGTAGTTCTAGGATGTTAAGTGCTCATTTTTTTCTTGAGATTAGCAATTTTTTTACGGAAAGGAAGTCAAACGAGCAGACGGTCCTCCTGATGTTAAGTGAGCCCATAGACACACGCAACATCCAAAGAGTCGCGAGAGCTTTGTCAACCTGGGAAATTGGAATTAGGGACTTGGAGGGGAAAGGAGAGGGAAAAGAAAAGGCATCCCCAAAAGTAATGTATTTTTTATTTTATGCCAACTTTCTAAAGGGCTGTGGTACTTCCCCGGACGCGCCCGGCCATTGAAGTGGAGCAAAAGCTGTGAAAAACTGTTATACTGTACCACCTTCAGCAATGCAGATGTAATTTCAGATATTGTAAATATCAACGAGTAATCCATCTTTTTGCTTGATATTTTTTATATAGTTTAAGTGTAATACTGTAATTTTTGTTTTAATTTAGCTATATTAGGCTGCGATAATGTTTCTATCCTATCCGGTAAAAATTAAAATTTAAAAACGAGACTCTACGGACAGCTCTTATTTAATTCGAATTTTGTAGAGTTATGCATACGATTTGCGTAAATGTTAACATAATAAGTCCTTTTTAAAGGTTATAATATAAGTATTAAGATATTATATATAACAATTAACACGAACATAAATTAATTTACATTAAAGAGCATGTTACGTAGAGTAGGTAATATTTTATAATGAGCATCTTTTAACATTAGAAAAAAATTGCAATATATTTATTAGGTTATGTTAATCGGGATTGTAGGCAGAAATTCGATTTCCTATCTTCTACGATATTCTACTCTATTCTAAGTTTGCAAATATGAATTTTGCGCTATTATTAATTACCCGTATTTTGGGATCACGTTTTATATCGCCAAACAATAATTCCTTTATGAGGGTAATAATTTTCTAAACATAAAATCTTCAAGATATGTTAAGTAAATTAATACGTATATAAAAGGGTTTATGTTTTAATTGTAAAACGTTATGTTTTTATAAGAAGACCATAAATACCTTGAGATTTTGTGCTTTATGAGAATTTAGGAAGATTTAGGAAGAGAATTACAATCTTTAGGTTTTAAATATTTTGTACAATAATTTTTAATCTCATATTCTGATGGCACTTTTTTATGGAAAGGAAGACAAACGAGCAGACGATTCACCTGATATTAAGCGATCCCGTCGCCCATAGACAAACGTAATATCTAGAAAGTTGCGAGTGCGTTGTCAACCTAGGAGATCGGATATAGTAGGTTTATTGGATAGGATGGGGTCGGGATTAAGGATTAGGAGAGGATAGGAATAGGAAAAGAAAATGGTAGACATGGCCATCCGGCATCCCCAAAGGTCATGCATACTTTATTTTATGCCGACTTTATAAAGTCTTTATAAAGGCAAAATAAATATAATTAAATAATGCCTCATTTAATTATATTTATTTTTAACTCTAAGAGTTAATAAATATTTTATTAGGCATATGAGAAGATTTTAAAAGGCCTTTACTTAACATCACATTGAATTGGTTTATCGGATTGTAAATGGAAAAACGAGAAAAACATGAAATCTTGCGAAAATTTTCAAAAACTACGTAGGGCACATTTTTTAAACTAACCTGACATTTAAAAAATCATATTTTCATGGGATAGAGCAAATTATATGTGATTACTTAAATATCTCGTTCATTGTTAAAACTGTCCTTATTCATGTCTGCAACACGAATAAACTACAACATGATGCCTGGAATTAATAACCAAGTGAGAGGGAAAAATTGTAGATAAAAACCTTGTTGAAAAAAAATTGTGACAAAATATTTTTTTATAACATTGATATAAGGTGGTAGAGTAAAACATCCTTTCACAGCTTTTGCTGCAGTTTTACGGCCACGCTCGTCCGGGGAAGTACCACCACTCTTTATAAAGTCGGCATAAAATAAAGTATGCATGATGAAAATATGCCGGATGGCCATGTCTACCCTTTTTTTTCCCACTCCTATCCCCACCAAATCCTTAATCCCGACCCTCCCTTTCCAATTAATTCATTTTATCTAATTTCCCAGGTTGACAACGTACTCGTAACTCTCCGGATGTTACGTGTGTCTATGGATGCCGGGATCACTTACCATCAGGTGAATCGTCCGCTCGTTTTTCTTGCATTCCGTAAAAAGAAAGAAAATTTTACAGTAACGCTCGCGAAGCCGCAGGTAAACGCTAGCGAAGTAATAAATATTATTCATATTTTTTGCTAGCCTTATATGTATATTCCAAAATTATTTAGGCTCTAAATAAAATTTATTAAGGTTCCTAATTCAACCAAATATTACCTGAATGTTTGTTATTAATTCCGTAATTATATTTCCGCAACGTAAAGAGGTAGGTAAGCTAAGTTTAAAATATGAATTAGTTGTCAGGATATCTGAAGGTACTAACGTCACTTAATGACTGTCAAAGGTGTTCTTGCTATCTAGGGCCGACTTTTTACATGCCTATCCGACGCATGTATCATTTAAATTTTAACCAATCAGGTAGTCAGCGCGTATTGCACCAGCCCAATTATTAATGGACACCACAGTCCTCTTACCACCACCAGTGTCCTCCCGCGAGATTCCAAGCTCGTTTTTGAACCACTCGGTCACCAAGGCAGTTATTATTAATAAATATTGTCATTTGCATTTTAAAAATGATGATACACACTTACGTGGAGGGTTAACCGTTACATTGATGGATGGAAGAATGGATGAAATTATTACAAAGTCTAGAGAGGTCACACACAATTATTTTCATCTCAATTTTTTATGAATGAAATTTAAAAATGTGCGAAAAGTTTAACTTTACGTTGTCTCAAGTGCTTCCATGGAACTTTTCTTGACAAGCTGGTGTTTTTTGCAGCAGAAGCCGTAAAACTTTGGGATCACGTTTTATAACTCAAGTTTTTTTTCTTAAATTATAAAATAAATTACATGGATTATATAATGATTTATAAACTATTTTAATGCTATTATTGTTTAATAATTATCACTTAATGTAACTATTACTATACCTCAATATAATATTATAGAGGTGGTAGAGCATAACAACTTTTCACAGCTTTTGCTGCACTTCCACGGCTATGCTCGCCAGGGGAAGTACCGCCCTTTATAAAGTCGGCATAAAATAAAGTATGTATAATATAAAGTATGTAAAGTATATATATTTTTTTCTATTCCTATCCAATAAACCTATTATATTCGATCTCCCATGTTGACAACGCACTCGCAACTCTCCGGATGTTGTGTTTGTCCATGGGCGACGGGGGACCGCTTACCATCAGGTGAACCGTCTGCTCGTTTGTCTTCCTTTCCAAAAAAAAAAATTGTATGTATAGTTACTTACATAACAAGTGCGCGAAATAAATTCATATTTAATTTGTTTTCATTTTAATTTAAATGTTACAAATTCTCTTCTCAGCATAGTTGCTTCTTCGTTTACTTATGATAAATATCGTTTTCTATGAATATCTTTATGATTTGTTTTGATATTTACATATATGAATACCTCCATAGTGTTGGTGGCCTGTCTTGTGAATTTACCGAATTATTTTAACAAATATTCCATCAGAATAAATTTGTCTTCACTCTTCAAGTACTATATTATCTTCCCTTCGTAGGAAAATGTTAGCATTTTTTTTAATTTACAAAATTATTAAACAACTAAAACTAAAGTTCATAAAAGTTAGAACTATTTTTAATATTTTTCAAATTAATTTTTGGCAATCTTTATTTTTATATTTATACAATTGCGAACGCTATTTATTTCTACAATCTTGGCCTAGAGGACCCCGACGTGTTCGCAAAAAACAGAACCGCCATAATGGTTCTTACGTTTCTCCGTAGGTAAATTACACCGGGGCGTCATAACTCGGGGTCGGTGAGGCCGCGTCCGCGCTAAATAAATCACGCTGTCGGCATCAGGTGACACCACCTTCTTTATGTTTTTTCCCAGACCGTTTTACGGGAAAGATTGTCATCTCCCACATATTTCTACTCGCTCATTCTCAAATTACGCCTGTCCATTACGTAATACTGAGAAGGCCGACTTCTCGGACCCCACGCTCTTGTAACTAATACTGCGGGTTTACGCGCATTGTGTGCGCATATCGTACAGACAAATCTTTGTTATTTATGTCCTTCATTAACACGATGTTGTAAAACATAAAACAACGACTAAAAATGTAACTATTAAACGTAACATTTGTGTGTTGGTTTGAGAATAGAATAAGGAGAACCGCAGGAGACATATGACGCATAAAGACAAATAACCAGCAAGTTCGTTAAGAGGTAAATTCACAAATCATCCAACTACTAAATACGTCGAAAACAATGAAGTATTGTCTATTATATTAAAGAATGTCTTAATACACTTCGCATTTATCCACATTTGCAAATATCTGCACACAAACAAATTATAGATAGCGTTAATAAAACACGGTCTCTCACAAGAGATGATGTTAGCACAATGTGAACTTTAACTAAACTCAGCAGACTCTAAATTAGCGCAGAACGTATCTCACAATGGAACCGTATCAAAGGAAATTCTTGGCATACGTTACATCAACGGGGACGCCCGTTTAAAACGGTCGTAATGAAACTGGAAAGGTTCTAGAAAATCGAGTCGTAAGCATGGAAAATTTCCGTGCGCTTTTCCATCGCGCCGGATGTCGGGCGAGGCGATGCGAAGGGAAGCGGCGGACGATGTATTAAACATTAGTAGATACAGAAAAGTACGGGCAACTGACTGGCGTCTATTCCGCAGCGGGCAAAACGAATATATATTACTCTGCCGAAGATTTAGGTGTGTTTGGACCGAACAATAATGTCCGGCTTTTGTGGAAAAAGATAGATGGATGCATAGCTTACGTGTTGCGGTGCTTTCCCTCCGCGCACAAATGAAAACTCGGAAGAAATTCGGGGTTATTAATTATATTTATGTCCGTGCTCGACCTTTTGTGAGGATTATCAAAAGGATATTGCGTTCCATCGGCTGAAACGGAAGATGGCTAATGTAATATCAGTCAGTACAAGGGAACTATTTGTATTTCTCCTTTTAATTGATTTCTGGTTCTTTAAATAGGTTGTTAGTATTCCAGTTGACTGATTAACACATTTTTTCTTAATAATGTAATAAATGTTATCAATACCCTTAATGATATTAATTTTTTATGAACTCTTTGAAAAATCACTATCCAATCATTTTTGTCAAAAGCTGATCAATTTTTCCTTATGTGTAAAAGAGTAACTCTAGAATGGAGTTTTTCTTTTTTCTATAGAATCAGGCGTTACTTTGTGGAAGTCCATAGTATACTAATTCTGTTAGTATGCTTTGGATATATTATGCGTGCGCTCACATATTTGCTTGCAGGTTGTAAGGGGGTTTTTTCGCGGAATATTGCAAACAAAATGGTCAAATAGGCTCGTTCTATTCTTAGAGATAGAAAGATGATAGTTTTGTGTTTATCTTTTAAAAACATATTTTGAAAAAGTGGAACAATCTTCGAGCGTCAATAGTGGAAAATGTCAATCAGACGACATAATTTACATGTTTTATAAAATAAAGACATGCATACCAAATTTACGTTTATTTTTATTTTACCTACGTAACTTTTTCACTTAAAATGATGGTTCGTACTCTGCCTGCTCTCTAATTAAATACCTTGTCAGGTATAATACATTATCTTACGCATATCCCTTGCAGTTTTCCAATGGTATAGCATACATAATGCGGATTTTGAGGTTGTCAGACGACTGCTTATAACCCCTTTTATTATTTTCAGGACTAGTAGTTTGCCGCTAACTTATACCTCGCAAATGGTTTTTAGGCACCATCTATTGACATACTCGTATCTGTCTCAAACGTTCCGAATTAATACCACATTTATCTAAATATATTTATTTTGATAGATTTATCAAATTTTTCTTCTCTTTCTTCTGCTGTGGTTTCTGTATGAATCTGGTAAACTAACTTAATAACGACTATGCACTTACCTAGGGTCATAATTTTCTACTTTTGAAATGAAGTTCCTTAACGCGGCTTACGGGTAGTGTGATCTAGTAGAAATGGTCACGTAATGAAATGTCGTATGCGACATTTCATTACGTGTAAGTGAGTGCGCAGCTGGGTGAGCAAATCTCTCTTTCTCTCTCTGTTCCTGTCCCTTGTTATCATATAACCTTAACATACGGATCTACAGACACGTTTAATTTCGTGAAAACGTATTATTATTTGTGTTATCATACGTAAATATTTTTTATTGCAATTAAGTTCTCAAAAAACGTAAGGAACACCGTTCGTGGCGAGGGTCCCCCGATCACACAATTTTATTTAGCAGTTTCAAACTAATGTAACGGTCAAATAACATACTTAATAAATTATTTTAAGTATCATTCAACGTTATCTGGTGCAAACCGCATGGGATGTTTGAATCTCTAAATATTCTTCATCTCAATTTTACATTCTGATTGCGCTTTAGTTAGCAATATTGCAGTTGTAAATTATACGAATATTTTACTTCAGATGATGTAGTTGTTTTGTAAAATATGAAGTTTATATTGCAGTCTGTGATACAGTACTGACAAATACAAACGATCATTTTATTTATAATCCTATTTGAATATTTACTACGCTACTCATAAATAATTCTCAAATGTCATCCGGTTCATTTGAATATTAGGTGCAGTCGGGTAAAATTTTTGTTTTAAAATGCGTTTATATATCATAATATATCCCAAATCGTCATGGTGATTTTATTTATTTTAGTAGGTTTTACATGTCAGATTGATGATTTTTAATTATAGTTTTAATTTTACCGTATTTTGAATAAGTCAATACACTTTTGTGTCTCTCTTTTTACCGTATTTTGAATAAGTCAATACACTTTTGTGTCTCTCTGTTTCAGATATTTTTTTGTGAAAAGAAAATCTTTGTATAGCTATACATAATAGTTCAATATTTTTCAGTTTAAAAAAATAAACTGTTGCTTTATAAATTATTGAGGTTTTGATGTTTTAAATTAATAATAATAATCATTTTCGTCACCCGTATTAAGGATTTTATAACATTTCATAAAATTAAAGTAACAATCTGCTTTTGTTTTTGTGTAGAAATAGGTTTTGCAATAGAAAGAAAATAATTCAAAATTTAACTGCATTCTAAAAGCAACTACCTAAAAAGCAATAAGGTCAGGTCAGTTAGGGGGATTCATTGGTTATTTTGGATTCTGGAGTATAATTTTTAGGTGGAATTTCATCTAGAAATACAAACAGACGTAATAAATTATAAGTAGAATTCATTTTCGTACAACTGAAAGCAAGCGTGGAACCCACCTTGTACATATAAATTATAAAATCTATCGATAATCGATTAATATTTTGTTCCCATTTACGCGATATACCTACGGTGACTGCAGTTAGTTTGATAGTTAAACATCGATCTGTCATTATAATTACACATTGCTGCTGCTTTCTTTTTTTTTTTTTTTTTTTTATGGAACGGAAGACAAACGAGCAGACGGTTCACCTGATGGTAAGTGATCCCGTCGCC
>JAOCPS010000033.1:1924467-1936030 GCA_025505425.1 Graphium colonna | reverse complement strand
ACAACATCCTGAGGATTGCGACTGCGTTTTGAACCTGAGAATTTGAATAGGATGAGGTCTGTATTAAGGATTTAGAGGGGAAAGGAGTGGGAAAAGAAAAGGGTAGATATGGCTACCCGCAAACCAAAAAATCATGCATATTTTATTTTATGCCCACTTTATAAGAGCGGTGGTATTATCCCGGGCTAGCGTGGCCGTAGAAGTGCACTAAATCTGTGCAAAGATGTTATGCTCTACCATCTTATGAAGAAATACTTAGAAGAGTTAGAGCATTTTGAAGAGTATCCCTTTGTTTAGTAAAGGGCCTTAATTTTCGATTTCATTCTTATGAATATTGTTCATTAATTATTCATCAATAAAAAATGTAAATAGAGGTATTGCTAGCTTACGATCGTAATTTTTATTAATTACAATTTTGATTCTGTGATTAAAGCCACATTCTATCCTTTTTTTTAATATCCTGAGTAGTCAAATTGGACAACAATATAATACATTTAATAAAAAATGTAACTTCTCATTATACTTGTATTGTATACTGAAAATATTTTAAAAATAATAAGAACGGTCTGAATTATAGCAATCGAAGCCAAAACAATCTTTTTTTTTCGACTTGTAACAGTCTATCTATCTATTTTTCTGTCTGTTTTTATGTTTGTGCACGCATTACATAAAAATCATTAAGTGAAATTGAATGCGATTTTTACAGTTATATTGGTAAAGGTCTAACTTTAAAACTGGTATATGTTTCATATTGATAGGTCGCTTAGAAGATGAAAAAAAAAAACTAGTTTTTAGGTTTAGATATCATACGTATATTTATACTTAGCTAGTATTAAGTACTAGAAAAGGTTGAAAATTAAATTATTTTAATAACAAAGCATTGTTAATTTTATTTTAACATTACCATTATTTTGATCTCTGCGTTATTTTTTTGTCTCAATAACTTTTATTTAAGTAAAGAATGTTTCACACCGCGTATTTATTTTACTATTGGACAACATTGACATATTAATTAATAAAATTAGTATATACGTTCTGTTCGCAACTTATTCTTTGACGCCAGTATAGGGGTGGCCGTCGAATGTCGCCCAGAGATAGCACTCGCGGCAAGATGTATTGCTGCTTACGAAAAATTTTCAACAGTCTTCTATCAGATTGGCCCCGAACGGAAAATAAGAGGGGACAGCGGCAAATAAATGAGAGCTGTAAATATCCCTATGACAATAATACAGGTCAGCAATAGATTTGGCTCGCTAGATAGTCGCCGATATTAATGTTAGAACAAAATAGGGAAAAAGGCGAACGATTGATCGAGTTGTATGAGAAATGCTAAAGGAATCGAGAAAGTTCCATGAGAGTGGCTCTTCGAAATCATTCAGGGCCTTTTGATGGAATCATTGCTACGGTTATTATGCGTTTTACGATATTTTTGTGAGTGACGAAGCCTAATTCAGCCTTAAATATTCGGAAATGATACTTTTGGTGATGTTTTACGATATGTAACATCGATTCATTTAAAAAGTTTCGTGCGCCTTTATTATGTAATGTTATTGGAGATCAGAAGTAAGATTTTCCCAAGTTGTTGATTATAAATGTTACTGCAGGGTGTGAACATTTGTACACAATTGATTTCTTTTATGATTGTAACAGTAAAATTTTATCTGGTAATAAAAATCCTTGTTACTAGTTATTAGTTATAGAATCATAGAAAGTTGTAAAATTATTATGTACTTGTACTTTTTTTTCCTGTCTGTTGAATTAATTGAGTTTCACCATCTACATATATGAGAGCTATGTTTTTGTCACCACAACATATATTGAAAGAGAAGAGATTAGTTTGGTTAGTTAGTTAAATTAACTAACCAAACTAATCTCTTCTCTTTCAATATATGTAGCTTGTCTAGTTTAATTTCCATCCAAAATATATTCTTAAAATATTGTGAAAAGTTAAAACAATTCAATTAATAATACAAATCACACGTTCCGAGCGAAACTGTCTCGGATTTTTCTTTCGGGATTTATTTCCGGGGGTCCCCTCCTAGGGGTGGGGGTACCCAAGGGGCGGAGGGGGTAGGGGGGTAGTCGCGACTTCATTTCGCCCGCGTCGTTTATCTTGAGAAACATAATTCAGGGACGAAGTCCCTGTCAACTTATTCCTATTCTCTCGCCTAAGCGTGAAATGGGAGTGTTATACTTTTTTATAGCCACTACGCGACCGCCGGCGCTTCCGTTTTTTTAGATATTCCAAATTTAAATCGATTATCTGACTTCTCGCTCTAAAACTAATTTATTGGCGTCGGAGATGACTTATGGCGGATATACCATCTACGACGTCGGTGTAAAGAAACTTAATCCCATTTTCTATCCCTATACCGGTTTGCCACGAAATATATTTCTCATCTGTTAAGAGGCGAGTTATACACAATCCGTAAATAGGATTAAAATTAGATAATAGTTAATTTAACGGTTTTTAAATAAATCCTATTTTTAAAGTTTGACGCATAAATTTGCAAATAATAGGTTTTACGATTGAAATTATTTTTTTTTGCTATTGTTGTAACGGGACAAATAACTTATAATATACGAGTTACTTTAATATGTTGAACGAATTTAGTTATCTATTCAGTAACATCACCATTGCCAGACCTTCAATCATCAGCATCATTCAAGATCCCAGATAACTTATTTGCGTATCAGATTTGGATATTCTTAGCTGAGACTAAATCAGCTGAAGCTTATCCATTCATCATTCGGCAACCGAATGTAATGGCGATATGATATTGGGAGGGACGCTATCGCTCGTCTGCCAGTATTCCCGTAAATTTATATATACAAATAATTCGCATCCAGTACGCACCCCATGGTCGTGTTAAAGGAAAGTATTTAATAGAGGAAACCCCATTGCATTCGTAATGGAACCTGCTATGTGTGCGATTCAAAAGAATGTGAGTATCTTGAATGGATCACGGAAGGAAAACATTTATAAAGCTTTTGATATACATAGTTACGCTCGGTATAAATGTTATGAGGTGAACGGACATTTTGTTGATATTTACACAATGTTTCTTTTTATAATAGGAATGTTTAACTTCTTCTTTCAAAAAGATAAAAAAGGAACATTTTACGCCCGTGTGGTGCCTAGATCGAATCGATCGCATATCCCAACCCATATCGTCCTATGGGTGTCTTAAGAGACGACTAAAGGATCTACCATGACAGGCATAAACGAGAGAAATCTGATCAGATCAGTCACTGCATTCCCTACTGTTACTAATCGTATCGGTTCTCTGATCCACTAGTGTCAGAAACAGCGGGAGAGTGGATTTGCATCAGCGCATTTATTAATCCGCTATAATCACATCACGCGCAGATGGCTCTTGCACTGTTTCTGGGCAGTACAAGAGTCATCTGCGCGTGATGTGGCGTCTCACTGGACTCTGACAAACAACAAAGTCCTGCGGTCCTGAATGATGATGAGTCAGGGAATTAGTTGGTACTCTACTATTCCACGTGAACACGTATATACGTCTAACTGTTGAAAGTGGTCGCACCTTGGAATCGACAGAGGCGGGAGGACAGGTGCGGTAGCACGTCTAACGTCAAAGCAGCCCTATTTAGGATCACTCTGTTTTACTCAATCCAGGGAAAGACCTATCAAATGTGGCTTAGGCCATAGTCCGTCTCATCTTAACACCACATGGTATACCGTGGTCACTGGGTCATCAATCTAACGCGGTCGAAAACAGATACAACAAAAATTTTAATCTAGTTATCGTAACTTGAAATGTTCGCACTCTGAAGGACATCGAATGAAACTTTTGCCCTGAACAAAAAACAGCACTAATAGCCAGAGAACTCTCACGATATAATATCAAGGTGGCAGCTTTAAGCGAAACTCTTTTAAACGACACTAGCGAGTTTTGCGAGCTACTTGGTGGCTATACTTTCTATATAGTATTACACGCTTAATGCAAGAACTGCCAAAAGGTATTAATGACCACATTGTTACTCTAAGGCTACCATTAACATCCGTAAAATATATTTATTTTATAAGTATATATGCGTCCACTTTACATGAAGATAAAGTCAGATTTTACCAACAACTGCGCCATACCTTTAAATTACAAATTGGTTTTATTACTTGACTTCAACGGTCACGTTCAACGCTCGGGAAGAGCTTTGGGAGCTTTTGAACGGCATGATGTTGGAAAATGCAACACTGATGGCTCAGACCTTCTCACTTTGTCTGCAGAGCTTAATCTTTGTTTTATCAACATTCATTTCCAAATGCCAAAAAAATTTAAAACCTCGTGGATGCATCCTAGATTTAATCGCGAGTCCAAGAGACTGACGTAAAGCAAGTAGACCCACTTTCGCCGAAGCTATTCATAGCAGTCATTCAAGATATGTTCCAAAAAATAGATTGGGGATACTCAACAGACGTTAAACTCACTTGAGATTTGCTGATGACATAGTTAGTTTCAGTGAAACCGCTTCTGAAATACAAAAAATTCTTGATAATCTTGCTGAGGAAAGCAAAAAAGTAGGACTAGATATTAACACTAATAAAGTAAAAATGATGACGAATAGTATTAAAATACCTATTAATATAGAAGAAAAAATATAGAATTTGTCAATATGTATACATATCTTGGAAACTTAATGTCATTTGACTCAAACAAAAATGAGAACAAAGTAAACGAAAGAATAAACATGGCATGGAAAAAATTTGTTCACACAAAGAAATTCTTAAAGGAACCTACAGTCTGAAGATGAAGAAGATTATTATGGATTCATGTGTCTTGCCATCATTAACATATGCAAGTCAGACCTGGAAATTCACAAACACCATAAAGAAAAAAATATTGTCATGCCAGCATGCCATGGAAAGGAGCATTCTAAAAGTAAGAAGAGTTGATTAAATGCAAAATAGTGAAATTTGCAAAAAAACTAAATTTAAAGATGCTCTGCTACATGCAGTTACAAGGACAAAAGATGGACATTACTAATAACAAAGTGGATAGGCCCCGCTGAAAAAGGACAAATAGAAAGGCAAAAGAAGAGATGGGTTGATGACATTATAACTGGATGAGCACTGCCCAAAACAGAAAAAAATGGAAAAAGATGGAGGGTGCTTTTACCCAATAGGGGCTATACAGTATACTATTTATAGTTATTTAGAATGTAACTTATTAATTGTATGGATAAATAAAGCTTTAATAACCTCTTGGACTGTATTATTGTTCGCAAACAAGATCTAATCACATGAACTCTAAAAGGAGCTCGAGGCTGGGCTGCTCACAGACTTATTAAGTCTATGTTGCTTATCAGACTCAAGGCTCCATAAAGAGCAAACCATAAAGCCAACAGGCTAGCGTGTAAAGGACTAATACAATATAAGTAATCAAGTGAGCTTCAAAAGATTCTTGATGATGATTGACGACAATAATTGTGCCATCCAAAAAAATATCAGAGTAAATGAGGTTTTTCTTTCAAAGATCAGTGAGAATACGGAACGAGTTAAAGGAAAACCACCAAAGAAAAACCAACACTACTCTGAGGCGGAAATCTAAAAACTCGCTGAACAACATTGACCCGCTCTGTGACATCCCGATATCGATCATAAAAATGTTCATTAGAAATTCAAGTCAAAAATTCGTGAGCTGAATGATAGTTAATGGCACTTAAAAGCAGAAGAACTTGAACATCGTGTGGATTTCAAACAAACTGGCAAAGTTTTTGAGGGTGCTACGGCGGTCTTTAGTCCCCATGTTAGAAAAATTGCTCCTATTTATTCTCGGTCTCAGGATCGATGACTCACTGACTAAGGGGAAGAGCTGGCTCGATGGGCCCTTTCACGAGCACTTTAACGAGGTTCTTAATCCTACAGCGCAAACAGTAGACCTAGATTACATAAACGACCATTACAGATGGTATACCGTCAGAAATATATAAGTATAGTGGCCCTAACATACTTATAAATTTATTACTAATTTAGCCTGATTCTTAAGATCTGGGAATCAGAAACTGTATCCTAGGACTGGTAAGATACCTCTATTTGTAAGCTTTATAAGGGCAAAGGAGACATAACAGAATGCCTCTATTACAGGAGAATATCTCTCCTTTCTATTGTTGGAAAAATACTGACACATATCATTAACGCTCCTGTGAGCATCCTGGTAGAAAAGGTTCTCCTGGAGAGCTAATGTGATTTAAGCCCGAGCAGAGGGACGGTGAATGCTATATTTGTGGTCAAACAAATACAGGAGAAGTCACATAGTTCTTCTGTTCATGTCTTTTGTTGACCTCGAAAAGGCGTTTGACCAGTACCATAATCGATTCTTCAGTCGATGTGAAGAGAATTGAGTGTCCTGAAAAACTAAAAACCCTTATAAAGCAGTTTCATCAAAACATGCAGGCTAAAATACAGCATATTGTCGAAATACATTTCTACTGATGTGAAGCAAAATTATGGTGCGTTATGGTTCCAACCTAGTTCCTAGAGACTAAAATTACTTTAGGTGGTAGAGCACTGCAGGAAGTAACCAACTCTAGCTCTAAATTTGAACTGACAATAGCCTTGCTTTATACCTACACATGTAGCTGAAGCTGCAGCCACCTTCTGTAAGTTAATTCAGTGTGTTTGGAACTCATACGGGTTTATCGGTAGAGCATAACATCTTTTCAGAGCATTTGCTGTACATTAACGGCCACGCTCACCCGGCAAAGTACCACCGCCCTTTACAAAGCCGGCATAAAATAAAGCATGCTCTTGCAGTTGCCGGATGGCCATTCCTACCTTTTTCCTTTCCCACTCTCTTCTCTTCCACGTCTTTTATACCAACTCCATTAAAGCTACTTTATCCACTTTCCCAGGTTGACAACGTACTTGCGACTCTCCGGGTGTTGTATGGGCGACGGGATCACTTAACATCAAGCGAACCGTCTGCTCGTTTGTTTTTCTTTCCATAAAAAAATTGCAAAAGGAGCTTTCTGTGTACAAGACTATAGTTCTCCCTATACGTAAGTATTAAACGGATATTTATACATAGTCTTGCTGCCTGTACAAAGGAGACATCAGAAAGGTTGACGCTTTCTATATGCGATGTTGGCGTGGCATACTACGCATTCGTGACAGGATCGTCCAATATAGAGGTACTTCGGTGGGCTAGCAACCGGCATAGAGGCTATTCTGATGAGACACCAGTTAAGATGGTGTAGGCACGCTAGGGTTAACGTATGGACTTCTAAAAACCGTTTTCTACAGAGCTTGTTAATGGAAAACGCAATCTTGGGGGAGAAGTTCCTGCGTTAAAAAGATGTTTTGAAACAGCATCTTTAAGCTTGCAACATTCTCCATCAGCGCTAGGAGTATGTTGCGTTCATGAGTCCAGAGTAGCGCAATACAGACGATAAAGGTATAGCTTCACTTTTATTATGACATTTAGGAAATGCAGAAAACGCATACCCGTCCTGCAGGGGCAAGAAAGGTTATGTCAGACTCTCACCGACTAAAAGCTCCACGTTGTTCCACTGCGGTGCATATGGGCAAGGCCACGGGAACGCTTTCCCACACTTCCGCGACCACCCCAGCGCTGCCCGTCTAAGCAGCCCCTCCTCGGGGGCAACCCCTTCTCCTCCCAGGTCAGGCGCACCAGAACAGCGAGTGCACCTTGCTACTTGGCCTTGCTGTTATGGATGACAAACTCCCCTGAGTAAGCGCCCGAGTCTTTGGGAGCCCCTGTCCTTGCAGTGGATACGGTGCAGGGTTTCACCACTCATCTGGATTCAGACGCAGAAGGCAGAAATCCACCCCCTGCTCCCACACCGCATACGTCGGTGGTGTAGCCGCGCCAAGTTGCGAGGTATAGGGAGAGCGGCCTACAATCTACTCTTCTCACCCCACGACTCCCTCTTGGTTACAGAGGTCAGTTACTTAGCCCTTTTATCTTTTAAAAGAGTAATAATATTAAAAAAATATGACAACGCTTATAATTTGACGCGTAAATGTTTATATGATTTGAATATTAGATATTATGATTAATAGATTATAATTATTTTGACAGAAAACAACAAAACCGACTTAAAACATCTTAGAAGTGAATGTTCGTGAAACAAATTTTTCTGTTAATTTAGTTTAGAAAAAGCGTTAGACTAGAGCGCTATTAGACCAATTTCACCTTACAACTGTATCATTTCACTTAAAGAAAAAGGATTTTGAAAATCGATTCATAATTTGCAGGGAAATCAGCAAACATATATACAAAAAAACTTACAACCAAACTTCCCTCCTTTTTTGAAGTTGGTTAAAAAGTAATGTATGGTAATATTGGTTTATATTAAAGCAGTGTCGTTGTTTAGCTTTTTCTTCAGCACAAAATTAATACACAGTGTTAGATATACTTTTCTTACTTGTTCAAGACAAAAAAAATATTAAGCACATTTTCTTAAATGTCTTTGTATTGTAAATACTGCTATACGACTATGAATACATGATAAATTTAACAGCACAAAAAGTTGAAAAATAATCTTGGTAATTACTTTACTCCTATCCGCCCATGCGTATACTCGTATTTATTTAGATTTCGTAGATGTTTGTTTAGCAAAACAAAGTAAGTCACGCGTTGGCACTGTCATTACTTGATTTATTTCCAGCTGAGACTAACAAACAAGTACAAACAAGGCCAGCTGACACTAGCAAAAAAGAAACAAGTGCAAAAAAGCAGAAAAAAAGAAAAAACAAACGACAATAAAGCAACGCGTCACGCGTGTACTCTAATCGTACGTACTGCCGATACGTCATTCGAGGCAATAACGGTCAAACGATAAATATCGCTTTGCGCAGACAACGCGCGCAAAGTAATATATGAAGTTAAGAATAAATAGGCAATTCGGTGCGGGGCTCACGTCGGCCGAATATTGGCGAGCGGGGACGGTTTCCACGCTGTAGAGGGCCCGTTTATGGGGTAAAAATTGAGTTGACAGACATCCCGCGAGGTTCATTTCTAATTGGCCGGTGGGCGGGGACTTTAATTTCTTAAGTCTGACGTGATGGAGCATGTAATGGCTGATATGATAACGTATCATAAAGTGATAACTTTACTATGACATCGTTGCAAATAGTGATCGAAGAATATCTTTTTGCTGTATCGCCGATGATTGTAACACGTATACTTTCTGACTTGTAAACTTTTGTCATCAATACGAAATATTTTCATATTGTCTTCTTTCTTGCATGGTTCAAGCCACCCAGAATTTTTTTATATCAACACGTATCTATGGCTACAGCAATCTATATATTCATTCAATCATTTATTCTCATTTAATCTAACAGGTTTCAGGAATGGTCAATACAAAAATATCGATTTAAAATATTGGCACATGATAAGTATAAAAGAGCTAGGCAGTCTCTGCGGTTCACCCGCGCAAATTTTCAGGACCACTATTTCTTGAGATTAGCACGTGTAACCAAGCAGACAAATAAACAAACTTTAACTTTATAATATTTGTATAGATTATTTATACCCAATGATTTGAATATTTTTTAACATCCATGATATCAAAGCTGTTCTGCAAATATTAAGTTCGAATAATCATTAAAATTGAGGCCTAATAAAATTCTCATAATTAATTGAATAAAAACCTGCCAAGAGCGTGTCGGGAACGGACATAAAAGGATTAAAAAGATTCTGTAGCCATCCAATGGTCCGTTCGGCCGCTTATATTTTGTTAGGACGAATGTAAGTATATAACTTTGTCGAGTCGTATAAAAACAACTATGTATGACACCGTATCCGCTATAGTTTTAGTTGAAAGTATTTACTGAGCGTCCTTTTTTCATAATTATTTTAATAATATGAAAAAAGTAAAAGGGGGGAGGGGCGCTCTAATTTTCACTTGGTATCAAGATATATCGAGACTTGAAGTTTTGATCTACATGGCTTCGAGGCAATTTTTATTGCATTTTTGGTTCTTCAATATACATCTTTTCACCAATCTTCGTGACAGTAGGTGAAGAAACGATGGAGAACGAGCTCGCATGGATATACATGACGAAACTATAAGGGTTCCTATTGGACTAGGTTCTCTCCAAAATTTGCTTTTATCCACCTTTAAAATAGATCAAGATCTAAAAATTTCAATTATTCGCAAATTCTTCCCGTTAGATTAAACTACTAGAAGTACTAAACTACTAACTACACCATAATGAAATGCAGTTGCAGAAGAAGACCATTTACCGTAAACCTGCACTCTCAGTTTATTTCTATAAAATGTTTCACCACAACCTTGCATTTACTTGAACAATATGATGCTGTCATCCACGTTCTGAGATCTCGCTTTTACAATTCAAATTCAAATGTTTTCTTAATAGCACGCAATACTTAATCTAAAACTATTCATACATACATGCGATTTATAGTGGGCATTTTATGGATTTAACAGTAATGCTGTAAAATATAAATAAACGATCCTATACTACCGATGCGCCTTCGTTTTTAGAATTCCGTACAAAGGAAAAAACGAAAGCCATATAGGATCACTATGTTGTCAGCCAAGGCCGTTGTCTGAAATTTATATGAAATACTCAGGTCTACTGTCCTTAAGAGCTGTGAAATAATCAAATTCCTAAGCCAACGCAATCAAAAGATACAGCCTTTTATGCTGCAAATTTTCTAATTTTCACGACGCTCGTCGTGGTGTGAAATTTTTCACAAAGGAATCAAAACTTACCACGAACTCAGAATCTTGAAATTTGGTATGATGCTACGTCTTATAATACACATAAAGGAAACATTTTGAAAAGCACAATTTTTTTTTCATCATATAACAAAAATATTTTTAATAATTTTGAACTTACTACCCCTTCCCTCACGAATGCGTAGAGGTAATAAATTGAAATTCGTACCAAGTACTCGGGTCTATAATGCCTTTAAGCTGTAACAAAATCAAAGTTATTTGCCAAAGCAATCAAAAGAAAGAGCATTTTAAGACGCGTGTTTTGAAACTCGCAACTACTTGCAAAGGAATATAAACTTGAAGAATACTTCCAGCCGACCTAGAATCATGAATTTTAGGAAGTACAAAAAGAAAAAGTTTCCAAAACCTTAAGTTTTAATTTGCATGTGTGTACGGAACCTTCCGTGCGCAAGTCCGACTTGCATTTGGCCGGTTTTTATGGTTTGTAAATATATTAAAGTTAATTCGCAAAAAGTAAATTTAAGATATAAATACTTATTTTGTTGCTTCTTCTTATTTTAAAAATGTTTCAGTTTTTCTGTAAGTTTAAAACGACTTAACATACTTTGATGAAAATGAGCATATGAGCATATATATCCTTAAACATATATGAGGATATGCTTATATTTCTCTAAGCTATATATATATATATATAATTTAAGCAATAACAAATAAATTTTTTTTTAAATCCAACTGAAAGTCTCAAATAAGAAACAAAAAAAAACGAGCTAGTCTTTTCCTTCCATTGGGAAGGCCACCTTCCTATCATTTGTGGAAGTAGCTAGGGGGGCCTTTGTCAGAGGACCTGGCCATGAGACTGGTTGCT
>JAOCPS010000033.1:1900401-1912860 GCA_025505425.1 Graphium colonna | reverse complement strand
ACCAAAATATTTAAGCGGGAGACGTACAAAATTTGATTTCGAAGTGTTTGGTTATTCCACGAGATTAGAAGCAGTTCAGTTAAAAGGATGGAAGCACAGTACTTTCATTCCTTCGCCGGTTTTCTCCTGCTTCTCTGGACACCTCCAGCATGAGCTTTGCACCCCTTTCAGGTTTCTTTAAACGAAATTTGCATAGCGACGTCTGTACGTCATCGCGACGAGAGCCATTATGCCATTATTAAAACGACCAATCTCGCACTTATACTGTGTGAAATAGGGACGGGAAACGGACGCAACAATCAACCCCAAAAATCGATCTTTGCACCTAAACAACAGCGTAACCAGGTTGAATTCCCATACTAAACAATACTGGATCTAAGGGACCGCCGTTCTGAATGCCAACTGCTGGATGAATAATATTATTTTGATAAAGGAGACTAGTATCTTGGTTATAACATTACCAGACATAATGATAAATTTCCGGTGTGTTACAAAGAATCGTACGGAATGTACTGCTGCTTTACATCCACCTTTCCTACCAAAGTCTAGTTGAATAGGCTGAAACTTCGTCGTAAGACATTTATGTGCCTGCAAGCTAAATTTGAAGTTAAACATCGAAAAGTTGAACCAATAGCAATAAGGCAAACGCCACTATCTCTTTTTTTAAGGCACATAACTGTGCTCCATGCAAAATAGGGACACATTTCGAATTTATGTTACCCGAAATTTATAATGTCACCAAGTCTGCCCACGTCACCCTCGGAAAGGCTAACAAGATCTTTTTGATGTTACGGCGTTATGCCATCAATGCTGTCGGCAGAACCACTACAAAATGACATAATTGCATCAAAAGTTTCTTTGTCGTTTATTTGTAAAGCCTGTAAGGTCGAATTAGGAGGCGGTAGTAAAGGTGAAGAAGGGTTACCTAATATGCTTTTGACGAAGATTTTCCAGTACCTCATCATTATGAGAAGCAAGGGTGTTTTTCAAAAATAGACGACGAGACGGTAGGCTGTGAAGCTGATGCAGGAATTCAATGTATTCGTTTTAAATAGATATTTAAACCTCTTTTACCTTTAAAAAGCCTACCGTCATTGCAGTTTGGCTATTTTAAGAAATTCATTTGGGAAAAATCACTGTTCATTTGGCTTAGAATCTCTAAAAGAGCGCCGCCCGGAAAACCACCCAAACGCCGGTCGCTCGGCACCACCAAAGGTGAGGTGAGCGGTATGAAGAGGCTGAAAACGGAAAATTCGTTAATTTTTATCCATAGGAGCAAATCTATACGTAATTATAACAATACTCCTCAGGTTTCACTGCGGAAGCCAAAATATTTATTCTTATACCGGCTGACAGACGTATAATACCTATACTGAGATAGAAGACTCGAATGCCAGCAAGAAAATATACTGAAATATAAAAAAATTACTTTAATTACTATCTGAGACTATTATAGTGTATTTACATAATATTATAGGCCAGAAAAAGCAAATAAAATAATAAAATACGAAGATAGAAAATACGTAGCTTTTTACATGTTAAAAGCTTATTTTCTTTTTTTTTTTAATTATTTTAATAAATAAAAATTGTACTTATTTTATTTTTTATCCTTATTTTTTTGATTGATGGTAAAATATCGCAGGGTATTTAGTCCGATTTTTGTGTCGTTGACATTTTGTCGTGAAAGTCGATAAATATTCGTCTTTGACGATGTAATTTACTATTTAAATACGCAATTCAAAACGTGAATAGCTGTTGCTTTTAGTATATTCTAGAGTATTGGTATAATAGAAACTATCACATCTTAACTAAAGAATTTTTTAATTTCAATAGGGATTTTTGTAGTTACTATGAAAACACAGACGTCGTGAAACTGAACATCATATAGCAATGATATATATTCATATCGTGGGTATAAATTTTTAGTTGCAATACTATATTGGATATTATTATATCATATTTTTATGTGAATTTCCTTTTACGTACAATTTGCAATCATACTCAACAAACCTAAAATTGAAACAAAAATATTTACCAAACTGATCAAGCAGTTTTTTTAATTAGGGACAGACTATCAAAAACAATTTCTTTTTATACAACCACATGCTGAATATAAATTACATAAAATATCAATATCATAAATACATAAATTACATAAAATATCAATATTTAAAGATGAAGATGCAATATTTTTATGGAAACGTTAATTAATATTTGTTTATTAACATCAAAAAGTAAGTCATCTCTTAAAATTGCTATTAGAAAATTAACAATTTCATTGGTGCCGGCACCGGGGATCGAACCCAGGTTCGCCTTGAGTAAACGGAATTGAAGGCAAGCGCCCAGATACTGAGCTACCGCGGCTCTGTCTTATTGTACGGTGAACAAACTGTGTAGCAATTAATAATCCGAACAATTTGAAACTGAACGATGAATACTTCCTTATGCTGCATGCTTAAAGATGCAACATCTTTTTTAGCCGAGGATTAGATCTTCGACGATTCAACCAGCTCGACGTTGGATCCGGTCAAATGGAACGAGCTGACAAAGGGGTTCTCCAGCCCAGAGGTGAGAGTAGTATTCCATAAGCTGCCGTATTCAGACCGCCTGAAACTGTACGAAGCGTAAAGCCTCATACAGTTTCAGCCGGTCTGACGGCTGGAAATACTGCCAGGCTCTGCTGACGACACCAAGATTTTTAGAATAAAGTTGGGCTTTGTCATCCAAGTGACCACGGAACTATACGTCGCTCGATATGTGGACGCCAAGAATTCCGATTGAGACTGTGGCAACCAGGGAAGTGTTTTGGGAGACAGGAGATACAACAAATGGTTGCTTTGACGTGTTTTTCAATTTCATGAAATAACGTCTCTTATGTTTATGTAAGTAACAATAATAATAAATTCAATTAAGGTCATCTATAATCTGACATTGGTTAGTTACCAATCTGTAACATGGTGTGATCCACGATTCTCAATCTTTTAGATAGATGGGACCTAGAGATGTGTGATAGTTTCTTTGTGTAACAGTAGAAAGAATAAGTTATATAAATACGATTTTTCTCGTATAAGGTGAGTGCTGCGCGTACTTCTCATTTTGTAATGTTATTCTGTGTAGTATTAATGTGTTTAAATTATTCTTTGTAAAAAGACAAAGAATAAATTTTTTCTAAGTTTGTATTTGTGTGATTCAATTATAGTGTAAATCGCCGTCTTATTCTCGACTGCCCGGTGAGGGCGAACATGGTTCCATGGATGGCCGAAAGGGGTCATAAATCAAAAATGGTTAATTGAAAAGTTGAAAACTACTATAGTTAAATCCTTGTGTTATCACGTGCAAAGTGTACTTCTTAAGTGTCAATCTTGTTTGTTGACGCTGATCTGGTAGACCTAAATAGAAACTATTTTTTACACTATCGCTTAGTTTGCAGAATAATACCAATTCCGTTTTGGCCTAAGGTGTCGTAGGAGGTGACTAACGCGATTCGGTTAAAAACATAAGATTAATTTCTTATTGTTAATAGCCACGAACACCGGAAATACGTACATTTATAACGTAATCTTCCAGGTGGTAGATTAAAGCATTCTTTCAGAAATTTTGCGGCACTTCTACGACCGCGCTTGCCCAGTGAAGTACCACCGCTCTTTATAAAATATGCCTGACATTTGGGGATGCCGGATGGTCATGTTTATCCTTCTCTTTTCCCTCCATATCCATAATCCCGGCCCAACCTATCCAATAAACCTATCATATCCAATTTCCAGGTTGACAATGCACTCGCAATGTTGCGGGTGAACCCTCGGCTCCTTTGTCTTCCTTTCCATTAAAAAACGTAACTATTTTGTAATCGGGACTTAAAATAAAAATAATGATTAGAATTTGCATTAAACTCCTATTCAATTTTAAAATATTTAGCAGAAAAAACAATATCTTATGTATCGATGTTATAATGTGTTAAGACTCTAAGTGTGATAAAATCATAACGGTATATTTTTCTTCTATTAATTTGTAAAGTTAATTTTATATACGGCTATTAACAGACATAAATATAATTATGGACTAAAATCAGTTTTAAATAAACTAAAATGAAAAGTTGTATTCTTACAACTTTTCATTTTAGTTTATTTAAAACTGATTTTAGATTCAATTTGTACCGGTTTATAACTAAATAGTAAAGAATGGACTTAATCTAAAGTAAAAAAAATATGTCAGAATGTTAAATGAAAAATTTTATCTAGTCTCTTAAATAGGCGTAAAGCTAAATATATAGAATATGGCATCTTAAAATTGTTTAGAGCCTCTTTGCACTTTATATCCTAACAAAATTACATACTGTTATCGTAGACCGTTCATAATATCGTAGCTTTAACAGCAAATTTACGAACTTAGCTGTTGTACTGTTACTACACAAGTCCTGGAAACATATAGATAAGCGAAATTGTCTGCAAATAATTGCCTAAAAACCCAAACTTTGCTTGAAATTGATACGTTAAATTTGCTTAAAGGACAATAAAACCAAATTTAAATACCGTAGATTTCTGAATGTTTTTAAGTTTTGTAACCGGCGTGTTTATACATAAAACTAAAAAATATGCATCAAAGTTTATATAGTAGGCTTAACTTTATCTCTTTATAACTAATTAAAATATCTCAAAAAACGGAAATTTACGCTGGCGAAATCGTTGGGAGTAGCTAGTGTATTAAATTACGCTTGGCTTGCAATTAATAACTTTGGCTAGTTTTCAATTTATATTGCGAATAAAGAGTGAAATTTCGTAAAATTATGATTTTGTTAACCAATCGCCTTTATCGTTCCACAAAGTCCACACGGTTACTAGTTGTAAATGTCTTTTTTTTTGGGGAAGGAAGTAAACGAGCCAGGGGATCAATTGATGGTAAGTGATTAACGTTGCCCTGTACTCCCGCATCACCGGAGGAGTTATATGAGCGTTACCACCCTTTAAGATAAGAATGAAGAACGAAGTAGAAGATAAGAACGACCAACAAATATACGTACTTTTCTTGAAAAAACCTTATTTACATTGGTCTGGAAATACAATAAGCGACAATCCTTTCCATAGAGAAATCGTGCGTGGTAGGAAATGACGATGGAAATATGCAGTTGTGCAATGTTATCAAGGTGATATCGATGGTATTGGGAATTTAATCGCGTTGTACGATGAACGAACTTAACGGCAGGTGTTAATCTGAATAATGATAAATACGGTAAAGGACGCAAAAAGACGCAATGTTTATTCTAGGCTAAGCTGGAGTATCAAGCCGACCGGAAATAGATTTGTCGTTAACAATCCGAGATGCTCGAATTTGATTGTGGTAAATTGGAAGAAGCTGGTACTGAGGTCATTTATTATAAAAATAGACAACATGTTTTTATAAATATATTGGAAAATTCCGGGAGTTATACATGCTAAAAATGTCTCACTTTTTACAATAAATTTTAGTATTTTTTAAGGAAAACAATGTAATAATAACTAGTACTGCTTAACATATGTATCTGTAAATAAATGTATGAAATTTTATACATAATTTAAAAGTGCAGACGCAAAAAAAAACATAATTTACAAAATACAATAAACACTTTTGTTTTTGAGACTTACGCGAATATTAGACATTTTTATATAATACAACTTTACGGATTTTATCGCGGTTTATTTTTAAATATCACCCGACGTTTCGAACCATTTACAGCGTTAAAAATAAACCGCGATAAAATCCGTAAAGTTGTATTTTTTAAAAATGCTTTATAAGTTTATATACACAATTACACATATAGAGTCATAATTGTGACGTTTATTTTGCGATCAACATTGTTTCGTCATTTAATTCCATTCATCGAATTTTAAGTTTTTATAGTATCATAAAGATACCTAATGTTTCATTTAGGTCTTAGGTATTAATGTAAATGCTTTTATTGTAGAAGACTTAAGTGAGGGTTTTATTCATGAAGAATTTTTAACTGCTGTAACCTTTGCAAGAGTCATTAATGTGAGTGCTGCGGACTAATTAACAAAACTTATGGTTTCATTAACCTTATGGAAGTATATGGAATAACTTTATTCACACCATTTTGATACGATTACGTCAAATACACCTTTTTCATAGTCTTTACATTTTCTCTTTTCTTACAGTAGCCAAAACAATGAAAAAAAAAATCATTTATTGCATGGTTTTGTTATAAATTTTATTCATATTAGGAACATATCCTTGTTATAATAGAGAAAATATATATGGATAAAAAATAAATAATATGACTTTATTTAGACCAAAAACATAACAGTTTTTTAAGCTTATAATAATGCAAGAGCGATTGTAAGAGTTAAAAAAAATAAGAAACGGGTAAAGGTACTTGTATCGAAATTTAAGCTACTAAAAGTATGCTAATAAGTTTAAACCATATAGGTTTATTTTGATAATGTGTATAGCATTATCAAAAACTTGATTCACTCACTCAATAATACTAAAATCTATTACCGTGTTCCACTAAATAATACCGCGATTTATATGTGAGCGTTGCTATCGCGGAGTAGCTAAGGGTCCAAAATTAAATATTATACCAATAAAAGGGATGATAATGGCTTCCCCAGCATCCGATGACGATAATTCCGACGCTCGCCTCCCAATAAATATACCTTCGACATTTCAAGTTGTCCGTATATTTCATAATAACCTGGGGCAAGACAGGAACCAGCCGTCCCTTCGTACAGCAATAAAGGGAATCTCTTTAAACGTGCTGCCCATCCGTGTCCCTTCTTACTTATAAATATCAATTTATCCACCTCAAACGCCGCCTAAGCCCGGTTTCGCATTATAGGCAAAACTTGTGTTTATATACTATTAATATTTTAATGGTATTATGGGTGATTTTATTTTATTTTATAACTTAATTGATTAATTTATCCTTTACAGTTTACCGTTTTACAGTATGACCAAATTATATTATATCGAATGTAATTTGTAGTAGAGAATCATCACTAGGTACTCTGATGAAAAGAACATAAAAATGTTATATTTTATACGCGTGAATTTAAAAAGTTACGAAGATTAAATTGTACAATCAAATACGATTCATACATTAAGAATTATATACAACATAGCAAATAGTAGCTAAAATTCAAAAATAATTTCAATATAAGAATAAAAAAAACATATTATGAATATCATTCAAAATTCTCGTCTCGCGGAGTTAGTTACCAAACTCCTCCAAAGCGTTTTTATCGATTTTTTTTTTAATTTTGTGCATATCGGGTAGTAGAATCGGCCAACATCTATTTATATAATTAAATTAAATATTTTTTTAAATTTTATTATGATTTAGCATTCAAAACTTGTAAATTCAATTTTCACCCTTTTGCGATCAATCCCTTTTTTTATTCGCTATTTTTAAATTATTCCTTACCATTAACACACCATAACCGCAATAGGGCTGGAAGATAACAATCGAATATAATGATTGTAGTATGATAAATTTTCATGTATAGTTTTTAATTAAAATTTACTTTAATTATATATTTTTCTTAATTTACCCTTATCTACAACCCTCACCGAACGAAAACCTATCAACTTCCAATCGATCAGTTATCCACGCCAGGTGTCTATTGTCCGCGGTTACCTCTCAACCAGCAAACATCATAGAGGAGGGATGAGGAGGAAGCTGGTCTTGATCGTAGCAGTTATTTTTATAAAACAAAGACAAACTATTTGGCTGCACTCTGCTACTCCTTTCAGATGATTTCAGACAGACACTTCCCCTTATTCCTATGTTCATGAAATTAACGCTTGCTTAAAATCATCGTGATTGTTATCGAGTGGACTATATTTCAAGATGAAATGACGTTATTTTATAGAAAGAAATATAAAGAAAATGTGACAACTGTATTTATAATATCGTTCAAGAGCAATCATAAAGGAGAGTGATGTGAAAAACAGACAATAAAATGAAAGCGTGACAATAAAACACCTTAATAGAACATATTTAAAATATAAAAGTACAAAAATGTAAAAGACTTATGGCTATTCCAGCCAGTCACCAACAGCGACTGTGGCGTTATGTTGAAAAAGTACAACTGACAATGAACAGGCGCCTTCAAATACTTCAGGACGCATCCGCTGAAATTTCTTAAAACAACTCTTAGATATTGGCAATGGAAAAGTTGCTGTGCATGAAAATACTGGATGCATAAAACTGCCAATCGATTTATGCACAATCATCAACTCGAAAAAAACTTTCATCGATCACATATATCTCAGTGCCCACTCACAATACCTTGAGTGGCTGGCAAAAAGAGCGATTTTGGCACGAAAAAATGTGAATGTCAATTGATTCAATTCCAAGATACAGCAGTTGTCAGTGCACTTGATATCATAGAAATCTGTCAATGCAGTTTACGACGTCAAAGAGGCTGTGAATTATCCAATTCAGTTTTTGAATTGATTGGATATGCCAGGCATGCTCCTGCAGTTTTCAGTTGAAGGTTGAATCTCCTATTATTTTGCTTCTTAATTTGAACTAACCATCGGTTTACAAAGGCACACGAGTAGTCATTAAAAATTAATATAAAACGTTATCGAAACCAGCATTTTTAATGGCAAGTTTCAAGGCAAAATTGCATTACATCCTGTTTGGTTGTGTTGCCTAAAGTCGAACTGACCAAATATATTATACACTCCATTGCACTAAGAGATTAATTTTTTTTAATTTTTTCATTGCCATAATTATAAGTAAAAATATGAATAACTATTTTCGATGTTTCGATAGCTATCAATAATTGTAATTTAATATGTATTTAATACTTCAATAAAAAATAATTTATTAACTCAAATAAAGTATAATTTAATTGTCTATAACGCTGCATTACTCTTTCAATTATAATTAAAATTTATTATTACAGTGTTAGCTATTTTTTATTGAACTAAAATAATATTTGCTGGAAATTACTAACACACACTCAACATTACTCTAAGACGGTATAGTCAGCCAGCATTATATATAAACATAGTATATTATTCATCCATTTATTCCTATAGATTTATAATGATGATACTATTTATGAATTTCCATGTACAGAAAGTGTTTTAACGACTATTTACACGCTGTTGGGATGTACATTTTTATATATTTAAGACAAACGAGTATAAGAAAATTGCTCTAGAATTAAATAACGGTATGTGATGTAGGTTAATGAATTATAGTGATCGGCTGCAAGTTTCAGGACGGGTCAGAGGTGTTCAGCCGGGGCGCGCGGGCGGCCCGCAATTATCGGTCTCACTCCCATAAAGATACTGGAAGGACCACGCTACGACAAATGGAAGGGTATATTTTCGTGATGACAAACAGCAAACGAATAATTGAATCATTATATGCATTGTATAAAATGTTATAATATTAAGATATATAATAACAAGTTTATTTTCACAGAAAATTACAAAAACCGACTCCAAACGCCAAAAGTGTACTTTCGAAACATGTCTCCTCCGTTATTTAGATTTTAAAAACAGACTACTAATCTGATTTTTATAAAAAAGTAGATAGAGTACATTACTACAGTGTAGAAACATTGTAGAAATGTGCTCTATCTACTTTTTTTAAAGTCGATTCATACGTTGAAAAAACAAACTAATGAATCGATTTTTTTGAAAATGTAATAGGACTATTTATGAAGAATGTGCTATCGTATACTAAAAGAATTTTTGAAATTGGTTCATAAATGACGGAGATATGCCCAAAAATACAAAAAAAAATTTTATTATTTTTACTTAAAAGAAAAATTACTGAACCGATTTTCCTAATCTATTCAGATATGATACCATTTCAGAAGAATTACTTATAAGACAAAAAAACAATTTTTAAAATCGGTTCATAAATGGTGGAGATATGCGCGAACGTACAACAAAATGTATGAATTCGAATTGAGAACCTCCTCCTCCTTTTTTGAAATTGGTTAAAAATAGCTAATTATCTATAGTGGTTTTGTAACACTGCAGCATATCTATTCAAAAGTAACTTGTTAATTGCTATTTTTTTACTGAATATTAAAATAAGTGTTTTAAATTACTCTATTAGCCTTCATCATAGATATTCATATATTTTGGATAGCCAGGCATAAAAAGCTGAGAATAATTTCAGTCGGCAAGAGAAGGGATTTCATACCACTATAGGTTATTTATTCATATTTAATAATATCTTCAATGTCTTCAAGCCTCTGTAGCCGAGTGGTATGGGTCATTGCTTTAAGAAGTTAATGTGTCAGTGTCTTCAAATATTAGACACCTAATTCATTATTCGAATACAGTTTATTCCTCTGGCTTATGGAAGTCAGATGTCACTCTGTGTAAAATCTGACGTTCAGAAACTTATTCCAAGTAATTTGGGAATGAGGCTAGGAGAAAGAAATCTTCAATTTCATGATCTGTTTACATGCTTTTATCTGACATTTTGCATATGCGGCACCGTGATCAAGGATGTAAATCTCAATACAGTCAGAAATGTTTAATTCGGAACGAATAGTATTTACATGTAACTATTTCCTTAGTCGGTAAAAACGAGTATCGTGCCACATCCAGTTCCCCATATTCCTTGACCCAGCGTCACCCGCACGCAGTAGATAAAGTAAAGGCCCGGGGCGCGTCACCCCGCCTGATTTATACAGGAGCCCTTATCCAAGATTACAATGACCGCGATCCGCGTGCTCCCACATGTTTCCTATATATATTTATGTATACATAGCGAAACGTTGAATGAATAAAACCGAAAAATATTTAAAATTTGATCTTCAGTAATTATAGGTAAAATATAATAACCATGTTATATGTAATTTGCCACTAATATACAGTCATATTTCTTAAGCGCTGTTCGTTTAATGTAATAAGTAAATCTAAAAACAGTCGTAAATGATACAAAAGTTTTGTTCGGTATTTATTATTTGATTACGTAATTTTTTTTACTTTTATTAAGGAATATATGACATATATACAATTAAACATATGTTCGTTAGTTTCGCTTGAACTTAGAAACAATTAAACGGATTTGTGTTTATTCGTATTACAATATTAGGGACACAAAAATAACGTTCAATTTGACAATTCTATACTATAACATATGTCCAAAAAAGGCAAATAATTTTAAACGGGTGATTCTGATTCAGAGCTTGTATGAAATAAATTTAAGATAAGTAAGTTATTTTGATTTTAAACTTATTTAGTACAAAACAAGTTAAAAAAAGTTATGTAAATCATAAAATTTTCGCACATACATTTAATTCGAGAATAACTTATAAATTGTATAATCGGTTGTAAATTATTTTCTTGGCCTCCACCAAATAACCTTCTTGCTTATTGATTTTAAAATAATTTCCAAGAACGAAATGTTTGCGTGATTTTCATAATTAACTTGTCACAATAACGTACATCTTTTAAAACTCAAATAAATTCTCACGATGGAATTTATCGGAAATTCATTAAAACTAAGACTGAAAAAGATCTAATTAGGATTGATTGTGTAATTATAGAAACTTCTTGGAGAATTTAAACAATTATTGCAAATTTACGATGTTAAATATTGATGAGTTTTTCGTACTATTTTTAATATTTTTTTTCTTGTAATATTTGAAAATAAGTTCGGATAACCGCTACCATTGTCACTTTTCTCATGCGAAGCTAGAATAATGGTGTTTGAATTCGATTATAAAGATTTGCATAGATTTATGGGCGGTACGTTTCAAGGGGTGTGTATTTATTAAAATGCTAATTTCCCTATACTCCTCCGCAGCAGCTTCGGACGCTCCTATCGGGGCCCCGCACGCTTTGTGTACAGTTTGCAGATTTATTTCATACACAAGGCCGGTACTAATGGTTCTCGAAATTATCAGATAGTAAGTAAGAAAAATCGAGTTTCACTGTTATAATGAGCTTTAGTATAAATAATTGTTAAGGTTTCGTATGGAAAATTCACTGAATTGTATACTGATATTTACTTATGAAGTTTTGAAATTAATTCATAAAGAAGTGAATAACCAAAGTTTAAATATATTATTAACAGGTATTTCCTTTCAATAGACGTTGCCATCAGATCAAGCAAAATGTTAACACATTTAAGACATTGTCCAATAAAGAGGAATAAAGTTAGCTAAATTGATAAATATCGTAGCTTTCATTTTGTCATTTTAAACTTGCATATTAAAGCAAAAACTTAGTCTTTTTACGAAGATCGAGCTGATTGCTGCTGATTTGCTCAGTTGGAATTCATATAAAGGAGAAATGCATTAAGCTACTGTTTTATATAAAAGACATTAAATATACACTTCACATTGACATGTGACATAAACTCTAATATTTCAAGCGATTCTTGAAAATATTAAATACTTAATTTTCCAGGTGGTAGAGCATAACATCCTTTCACAGCTTTTGCTGCACTTTTAAGGCCACGCTCGTCCGGGGAAGTAC
>JAOCPS010000033.1:1842860-1857672 GCA_025505425.1 Graphium colonna | reverse complement strand
CCAGGTTGACAACGCACTCGCAACTCTCCGGATGTTGCGTGTGTCCATGGGCGACGGGATCACTTACAATCAGGTGAGCCGTCTGCTCGTTTGTCTTCCTTTCAATAAAAAAAAAAAAAGAGAAAGTTAATGGATAGAACAAACAGGACAAAATACCAGAATGCTTTAAGGATTTTATCGTTACATATGAAAGAATGTTTGTAAGTTTGTACAATATTCATAATTGGTGGACGAATATGATTGAAGTTTAAATATGTGTGGTTTTTATTTATTTTAGAGTCTATGCTTGATCGAGGTTTTATTAATACTAGATTATTAGATCTACAATTTCTCTTTTATATTTTACTTTATTTTTTCTTTAAGCAGGGTAAATATTTTTACGCTAGGCGAACATGAGTTTAAACCAGGGTGCCAGCACCAATAATATTGTAATATCTTGATTACAATTTAAGTGCTGATTTACCACGAGCACGTTGGTGAAGGAAAACATCGTGAGGAAATCTGCATATGGTAAAATTAATACAAATATCTCTAAGATATGCAATGTTTTCCAATCCGCTTTGGAGCCGCGTAATGGAGGCCTTTTTTTATATTTTAATTGACTATTTTAATCGTTTCGTTTAAATTAAGTATATATCTTCCATAATATTTAATGCAAGAAATGACGTATAGTGTAGCGAGTGAATTGAAAGTACATACAGGTGGTGGCGTCCGGGAATCCATCAGGCGGAGGTCCCTCGGGCGCCGTAGCGCGGGGCTACGGGATAAATAACGGACGGACGGACGGACGATCTTTGCGGAGCATCATACTGCGGCCGGACACTGATAGTGATCGATTACAACCGATTGCAACGAGTTAACGGACCGTTTTTAAAAATGGGCAAATTTACATCAAATTATAATATGTTTTTTAATAAAAGATGCTACTAATGCTTTTAATTTCGGCAATAAAACACAAATGGGAACGTTTTGTTAGTACCTTAATAAAGCCAGATAAGAACTATAAAAGTGTACGCGAATTAAATTACTTTATTATGCCAACTACCGGTATTACGCGATCGCAAGAGATCTCGAAATGATTAACTAGAAAGTAGAAACGATGCACGAACTGAATCAAGTATCTTGTGCTCTGAAATTGGGCCCAATTACTTCGCGAACTGACTAAGAACTAAGCAACGGAATAGCGAACTTGCTCTACCTGTGGCTCTTAATAGCCCGGTAATAATATTTTATGGTTGCACCTTCGTAAACAAGGGCAAACGGTTTTGCGCGCGACTTTTGTGCAACCTTAAAAAAGCAACAATCGCTTTGACAGTTCTTTTGATTTTAAAAAAAGAACACTCAAAGATTGTACAGAACGTTCAAAGACGTTCTTTTTTCGAATCAGTCACGGAGTTCTTTTTTCGAACAATAGAATTGTTTCGAATTGTTTGCTGCCAGTTATGAAAAAATTGTGCAATATTTTTTTGTGTGCGTGCGTGTATGCGGAGAAAGCGGCGAGTGGTGTATTTCTAGGAAGTCGGCGACGGGATGGGGATGTGCCAAAAAGAGATAAAGTAGTTTTATTGATCTATACGGACGTCGGGCGGCGCGAGTGTGAGTTGAATGGAACGAAGATAACTTGCCGCCCCAACGTCGCCTGTCCTTTTCGATCCTATTGTGATTTCTGTATAGCCATCCCCCTCGGGCCACGTGACCTAAGCAGGGTGTAACTCACCCTACGGCGGCCATAACTTACTCATAGCGATAGGCGGTACGGTCGCTAAACGCAATCACTTATTACTTTTAATATATTTTTTATTATTTTATGTTAAATTAAAACATTGCAGTCATTAATAGAACTGTTAGTAAGGTAGTTATTATAAATGAAAAACCCGAATCAATACATATAGAAAGGAATTAAAATTTTAACTAAAACGACTTACTGTTTCAAATCAAGTTCATTTATTCATATTAATATAATTATGTATTATTTATCATGGTAATTTTTATTTGAATTGAACTTACGGCACATTAAATGACTATGCTGCTGACCGTACACAAATTAAGAACAGCTCTGTATTAAAAATATTCTTTTCTCATTATTAAAAACAAGTAAGCGGATTCCGTCAGAGATATTATCAAAATAACGTTTATGTTGTAACCATACCGTGTATTATTTAACATTTATTGCTGTACATTCCGAATGTGCATTACATAAATTATGGCGCTGCCTTTGTATATTGCTCTCTGTCTTGTGTTCTGCGTCTTTTTCTCGCAAGCTTTATTAAGTGTCTCAGTCAATTCACTGGGGTACGGTACGCAATTTTGTGTTTGGTAAAAAAATTAAATTAGAAACTTGATGAAAAAGTAAATAGGATCTTTCGCCGTTCGTTCTTATGAAGACATCTTTTTTATTTTAGATAAGCTTCTGATAATCGAATCTTGATTTAAAATTAAAAAAAATATATATATAACGACACTTTAATAATGATTAGAAAATTTGTCAATAAAGAAATAAGTTTACGGCGAATATTTTAGTATTTACTTTCTATATATACATCATTAAAAATAATTTATGTAAAAAACTAGATATTTAACGACATTTATAAAGATGCCATTAACCTCAAAACATCTTAAGCAAACAACCCAATATCTACACATCAACGAACACCAAACAAAACGATCGTAAACGCTGATTTAAAGCGTCACTTCAAATTATTTTAAATACCCATAACACGTGGCCGAAGTATAAAAGTGGCTCCTAAAAGTCTACTATCATAACAGGCGCAATCTGTTTACGAATATTAATTTAAACTGCCACTAAAATGTGCCCCGCGACCGCCAACAATCACGGAGGTGCGAACTGATCGTAAAAGTCAAGTTAACGAGGACTATAATCGTAAACGTCTCGTAAAACAAATAATTACAGTTTGTGAACTCAAGCTTCTGTGGGCCGATAGCTTCAATGAATGGAAAAAATCCCGCTCCGAACAGTGCTGCTGACAACCATTTTACGTTATGACTTATATATGCTCCATTACCAAAATAACCGTTGTCTCCGGAAATGATATTATTACCATTGTAAAATATTAATTTTGACGATATAAACTCGATGTAGAAATTATTTTCAATTATAAGTGTTATTTTTGAAGAAATTCTTTATATTATAATAAATGTAAAATAATATATTAAATTGTTATTAAATATACAAAAAACATATAACATTTGAATAGTTGTTTCGAGTGTCATTAATAAATAAATCTATTAATCGGTATTTACAGCGCCATCTCTCATTGAATAGCAAAAATAATATAAAATAAATAATCAATTACTGACCACACTCGCACAATAACTAATAACGTCCATAAATTTTATTTATGCCCATTATTATCTTAATAGTGACAGAACAGGTCTATGAACTTTAGATTAATGTTTTAATTAGTCATCAAAACAGATGAAATCATAATAAATTACTTTGTTGAATCAATCATTTGTTTGATATAGATAAACAATTCTACGAAGTAAAAATAAATTAGTTTTAAATGGACCATTTTAATCATTAACTTTCGTATCAATTTACTTAGACATAAATAAATGCAAAAGTTCAACTTGTAAAAAAAGGTTAAACTAACAAAAATTTACAATCTTAAGATATTCCGTCCATTGTAGTAGAATCTTAATACTACGACTTCATAAGCCATCACTAGTCGTAATAAAGCGATTTGTCTCATAAAAGTACAGCTGATCGTTGTGATTACGTCAAATACGAGAGAAATCATAATTTTACAACCAATTTACAAACAATAAAAGCCGCTCTTTTCTCATACCCCCGTTCCCCTTGTATCTTCATATTCGAGAGAGGAGAGCCGAAGCTCGTAACTTTTATAGGTACGCTAATAAAACCATAACTTTCGCAGCAAGCGTGGAATAACTCACATTAAAACGCTATAGATGGCGTAAGTGATGCAAATAAATACAGCGCCATCTGTGAAAGCTTTGGTGAAGCTTTTTATGAGCCAATTGAGATCATCACATCGTAAAATAAATGTTTTATGAGGTCGAATGATGCCGCTAGTGTAGCACCACAAGATTTTCGTTGACGTTTACTATGAAATATTTTTTCGAAACAAGTTATTATTTACAAATAAAAAAATGGGAATGATATTTGCGTTATAAACTAAAATTTTGTTGTTAATATTTAAGAATAATATTGTTGTTTTTCACGTTATTATAGTTAATATTATATTTGTATTATTTAAAATACTCAAATTATACATCATTTTGCAATTAAGAAATTATTTAAGTTTTTGTAAATCTGTAAATAAAATATTAATATTTGAAGCAAATAAGAAGTTATTGCTAAATAATATATAATATAATTGTCAGTTATGTAATCAACACTGTTATCACAGTTATCTAAATATCAAGTTCATCATGCGCACTTTTTTAAACTACAAATTAGTATAAGTATTTTTTTTTGCACTCATTTGCAATTTTTTCATATCATAACTTCATTTAGTATTAGTAACAATATAGTTAAGTTAAAGCATTATTAAAAACCAAATAAAAAAGAATGGTTCTTACTATGAACCTAAATATTGATAAAATTATTTGAATTTTAAAAAGTATCATTTATACAATGCGGCCAATCCGCATCGTAAAAACCTGTATATAACATCACCATTGACAATTCGAGACAAAACTGATGAACTGGTGTTTCTATAAAAATCCGTATGACTATTGTGGCGCTATAAACATTTTGCTACAGCGACATCTATGTCAAATCAGTGGAACTACAACGTCAACTACAGAAAATTTCCAGAAAGTTTTTATTATTACCGTTCAGTTTATAATAATTTGCAATAATTTAAATAAAAATTAAATATTAATGTCAATATAAAAATATCAGTGTATACCTAATTTTTTTTCAATAACATAAAAGTAACAGTTAATTATATGACGACAGATGGCGCTACTCGAAATTTTATTGGATTATATTTTTATGTCATATCTTCTATCTTGTCATTTTCGTTAGCATAAGTTTAAATGACATTTTTTATTTTTATTTAAATTATCATAAGGCGTTTTTATTAACATATAAATTCCTTGTTTATTCCAAATATATATGAAGAAATACTTATATATAATAATAAATACATTTATTTAATGCCGAAGGCATTATCTACCAGTCTCCCATTGGGTGGTGCAGAAAACATTAGGTAGGTACACAAAAATATGCAATACAAATTATATTTAAAAATCATAGACCAAATTAATTTGAACAAACATTAAAAGTATTTCTATAGCATAAGAATACTACTCTTTTTGAATCATATAAAAAGTAATATTATTCACGAATATATATAATTATTTATATATATGTAGTTGGTATGAATGTTTCAAAACGAAGGGTAATTAAAGCGAGGGTGAGTGACAAATCCCAGAATAAAACAAGAAAATACTTCCAAACATAAATCGTCCTCTCGGTGTGAATAGAATAGCAATTATTTGGTTGAGTTGGTGCTTACTCTTTCCGTTATTACTACTTGCTCAAATCTCATTAGATTCCTATGAGACTTTTTATAAGAATCTAACATAATTTTGTTCGATGGTAATTAGGAAAAATTTTCGGATGTATTTGATACTGTTACATATAAATACTTGATCTATTGAAGAAAAATATTCTAAATATTCTAGAAACAATATTAAAATTTTTGGTTGGCAATTTTCATTTTGGGGGATAAATCAAAATAGATGGATTACTGTACTATATATACGATAATATTGCTTGAGTATAAAAATCGGCATAAACTCTTTTAAATATATCTTCGAAAGTCTACTTATTTTTTGTCTAATGTAAACGTCGTTTTAATTCGAGTTATACTCGAAATTTCGATAGTAGGGGCTGCAGCTACAGAATCCTAAATTACCACTGTTGTTAGATCTCCCTCACGTCTCCCTCTTACTGATTTTCATGGCTCGGAAAGGGTAGATGGCTGCAAACGCATGGCTCATATATAAATGGGCAACATGAAAAAGGGGTACTATATACTAACGCAAAGAAGTGCCGTTATTCGTTTAATTAAGGCGCCATGTCTTACATGGTTTACAGGAGCCGGATAAATTTTACGCGTTACACAACAAAGATAATAAAAGCCCATACATCAAAGAGATACGGGAAAATTTTACGAGGGCAAAAATTAGTACGGCAAGTACGTTAATTAGTGGTAAAGTTAACGATATACGCTCCAAGTTTTGAGTCTATGCATTTTAATTAACAAGGTTAATTTTAATTAGTAACATGGAAATAGAGCCAATCATTTGCGTATTTAGATCAGTTACCGTGTGAATGGATAAAATGAATGTTATTACTTGATCGATGATAGAAGGCTAAATATAGCGTCAAATTTAAACTAGACTTAAATCCACAACATGCCCGTAAAGCAGTGACTTATTTCGCAATTTCTTTCATTACTCTGCGTCGAGCTTCTGGAACTTATGCCCGCAGCACGCCCCTCAAATTATTTACCTAAATCAAAACCTTAAACAATGCCACGAGAAAGAATTTCGGGCGCAATAAAGAAGGAGGAATAGAGATAAATTATCGTATCTCCAGAAGACGGATGGGGGTCGCGGCTCGGCGCCGTGTGGAAAAACTTGAAGGGTTCAACCCTTCGCTGCTTATTTACTCCGCGCCCCTGTCCCTACACTTTGATAGAGTTTTTATTTATTTTAGTACCAGATATGGACTCCTCAATACCTATTTTTATAATGACATGGTCTTTGCACATAAGATCTAATAAATAAAAATATAAATAAACCCAGTTATGCAGAGATTTTATTGCACGATAGATTATATAGTAATATCAAAATTAAAATTAAGTGCTAGATACACTCAATTTTATTTTTGACACTAAATTTAGTCAATTTAACTGATGGAGATTACCCTTGACATTAATAAAATTTGGAATAAGAAAACCTCAAGGAATAAAAATAATGTTAAAGAAAGGAAATTCTTTCTCAACATTTGTATTTAAAATATTTTATATCTTACTTTTTTTTATAATAATTATTACATGTCTCGAAAATTCTTTAAAATATTTGAACTGGCCTTTAAACGTCGTAATAACAGATGGCGTTGCGCACGCCCAACTGGAGGCTAGCCGTCGTCACAAAGAGAATCAAGTGTTCGCGCTGAAAATAGCCGCTTTTAATCAGAAATCAAGGGAGCATGTTCTTTGCAGAGCAAAGAAATGTAGGCACAATGTGTACAGAAGTAAATCAGCGGTCACGCATGCGCGTTGGCCTCGTACGCACTCAATTAAGAGAGGCAACTTCAATTAAAACGCCCGCAAGAGATTTATTACTTTCCTAATTTATACAACTCAGTATTACGCGGGGGCACCTTTGATGAGGCGCCTGCTTGTAAAAAATTAAGGTCCACAACGAAACGATTAATATTTCATGAGAATTACAAAATTACACCGTTATGCGGATGTTCCTTAACGGCACCACATTTTTCATTCTTATAAGGAAACGAGATGATCGACCTTCAAAGAAAATTAATCGTTTCGGTTTTAAAGAGAGATTGTAGCAGTGAAAAACGTTTAGTTCAAATATGATTTGCGAAATCAAGAATATTTCATGAGTTACACAGGTCTAGCAGTAAAATTTTATGTTGACTTGCGAGTCTTCGAATGTTGCATGTGTCGACGGGCGATGGGATCAGTTACCATTGCACCGTTTCCTCATTTGTCTTCTTTTAAAAGCCTAAAAAGCCTTTTTAGCCTTAATTTGAATTTTAAAAATTTTAATTTGAATTTTCAATTAAAAAAATCGCTTATAGATATGACTTTAGGAAAAAATGTCAGTTAATACTCACATCTGACGCTTAAAAAATATATTTGAAGAAATTTTAAAAAGGTGAAGTACCTAAATAGGTTGTAAAAAGAAATATTTTCTTTTGTCCAATACAAATGATTGCAGTAATTAGTATAAATAATCATGAAGATATTAAATCTAAAAAATTGCAACTAAATCAAAAGATATTGCATTACACAATAATCGAAACAATTTACAAACAGGATAGATATAATTATTTTCATAGAAGACAGCGAAACCGAAACGTCCGTGAAACATATTTTTCAGTTATTTTGATTTAAAAAAGAAACTCTTGGACTAATTTTCATAGAAATATTCAGGACTACCCCGTAACTATGTCTTTCAAATAGAAAAGAATTTTGAAAATCGGTTCATTACTTACGGAGAAATCAGCAAACATACATAGATACAAGAAACATACAATCGAATTGAGATACTCCTCCCTTTTTTAAATCGGTTCAAAAGAGGTTTGTATTTACAGGTCTCTTAATTACCTATTAATACACTGGTCTTTATCAGTGCAGACTCTATTACATAAGTTTTATAGCCTTCAATCCATCAGTTATATATTCATTTCTACAAAAAAAAATTAAAATTTGAATGTGACAAAATCTTGAAAATAAAAATACATAATCGTATCTACTGTAATTTAAGTCATGGATTTAAATTGAATTTGTAAATCAAGTTTTTTTTACCATTTTTTGTTGATTGAAACTGGTTCTCTGGCATAAAAAAGTTAATTTACATCAGCTTAAAATTAAGCCATAGATTACGCACTTTTTACAATATTCTAATTGAATATTTCCTTGGCGATAAAAAGATTATGAATCATAATTTTGTTTTGTATATATGTTGATTGCATTCCGGTTTTTTTTTTTAATAAAAAACATTTAAGCGTCTACTGTTTTAACTGAAGGAAGTAGTGTGCAAAGTAGACAGCAATGATATAATATTTTGAATTTTATTATCAACTAATATATTTTTTTTGTTCTAAACAGTTTCTAATATTTTTTTTAATTAAACAAATTTACGAATTTTATAGAGGTTTATTTTAAGTTTTATCACCCGACGTTTCGAACCTTTTACAGCGTTCATAGCCACTGGTAGTGTATGGACAATTTTAAAATGTCTAATAATCGCTTAATTCTCAGAACCAAAATTGTGAACCAGTTTCTAATAAGTTTCTAAACTCATCAAATTTCAAAGCTCTACCACATTTCAATATTAATAATAACAACGTAAATCAAATCAAAATAAGCATTATTAATAAAAGAATAAACAATAATTTGTATTCGACTATCAGACAGTAAAAAATCTTATTAGAGTAGACCAGTCTTTTTATAAAAAAACTGTCTTGAAAATCCGACTGGAATTAAAAATAAACAATTGCACTAGATTTCACGTCAAATATATAATAATAATTAGACTGTTTTTGTTCTTGATTTTGACGTCAATTAAGCAAATAATCTCTTTGTGTATCAGTCTGTGTAATTTAATATATGAAAAGACTATAAATAATATAATTATTACGATGACCGCGGACTTTATTTATAACCATTACTGAATAACAACTTTTACCACATTTACATTAAACCTTTAAGTCGATACGAAATGTAATTAATTGTAGTGGACCTTTGAAACTTTGCGTGGTACAAAGAAGTTAACCGAAGACAAGTATTAGGCATAAACCCAAACCAAGATAATTACAAAAAAAAAACGCGATGTGCCGACACGGGTCGTTTTAGATGTGTGTACAGTTCAAAGATAATCGACTACTACATTTAGGTGCAAATTATTGCAATGAATAAAACATTTATTTTTAACAGCGAAGAAAACTATTTTCAATTCATCGTGTATTAGGAACACCGCCTATATGATGTAAGATAGTAGTATTATATACCATTTAAGTGAATATCGTGAAACAAACTTGACAATAATTGAATTTTAAATTGAAGCGTCGACGTCCGATAATTACAAAGTGAATCTTGCTATAACGTAAACGGTAGTATATTAATCCTGCAGCCGTGTTTGTTACGTTTTAAAATTAACGTAAGAGTGATGTTTAATCAACATAAATAAGTTAAACTTATTTGTTGAAGGTATGCATGGTATATGGTATATATTTTGTAGGTGGTAGAGCATTACATCCTTTCACAGGTTTTGCTGTACTTGTACGGCCACGCTCATCCGGGGAAGTACCACCGCCCTTTACAAAGTCGGTATAAAACAAAGTATGCATGACTTTTGGGGATGCCGGATGGCCATGTCTGCCCTTTTCTTTTCCCACTCCTATCCCCTTCAAATCCTTAATCCCGACCCATCCTATCCTATAAACCCATTGCATCCAATTTCCCAGGTTGACAACGCACTCGCGACTCTCTGGATGTTGCATGTGTCCATGGGCGACGGGATCACTTATAATCAGGTGAACCGTCTGCTCGTTTGTCTTCCTTTCCATAAATAAAAATAAAAAAAAATCCTTTATCCCCTCATCATATACAATAAACCTATTCTACCCAATTTCCCAGGTCGACAACGAACTTGCGATTCTCCGTATGTTGCTTGTGGGCGACGGGATCGCTTACCTTTAAGTAAACCGTCTGCTCGTTTGTCTTCCTTTCTATAAAAAAAACTTGTTCTGATGTGAATATGTAACAAAGAAATGAACTTGATTTTTCGTTAAAATCAGTATTAAGGATCAACTACAAGTTTATTTTTACAGAAAATCACAAAGACCGACTTCAAACGTCTTAAAAGTGTACTTTCAAACTTTTGATTCGAAAACAAACTACTAATACGCCGTTTGTAGGACCATTGTGGAAGTGTACTCTATCAGACATTTTTTTTTTAAATCAGTTTATAAGTCGCGGAGATATGTGCGAACATTCTTATATTTCGTTATTTTTATTAAAAAAAAAAACAAACCAATGAATTGATTTTTCTTCGTCTCTGGCGCGTGCGGCCGTAGAAGCGCAGCAAAAGCTGCGATGATGTTATGCTCTACCACCTCGGGAAAAAAAGAAAAAAAAAAGTCTACTGATAATCATTAAATCTTGCACATTTTTTAAAGAGTCACAGATTTTTACAGAAACATTCGTATTGAGAACATTCTCCTCTTTTGAAGTCGGTTAAAATATTTAAATTTGCCACCAAAGTATAGTAAAATGTAGAATCTTATAATTTTATCCTACAATCTAAAATAAATTGAGATAATCTATCTAAAAGCTAAATAATCCGTGCCAAAAACTGGTTTTCATAATATATCTATCACTCATTGATTGATTGTTAATTTTTTCCTCTTAGCGAAATTTCTAGGCAACGCTTGGTTTTCGAAAAAAAAATAAAGCATGTAATTTGTATGGAAAGCAGCCATATTTGACACCCAATCACGACGTCTGTAAATATTATACATAGGAAATATTTCCAATTGGTTGAAATTTGTAATCGAATTAACGCATATACATTTTTTTAAAATGCAATATTTTTGTATAAAAAAAGTGCAGCTGACTTCGAAATACTATTTTTCTTTTGCGTTCTAATTTGGTACAAAATCATTTAATTTTTGTTAAATTAATTATTGTTTATTAAATCGTTGTTAAATTTTATTTTTAAATTGATTACAAATTTCAACCATATATAATATTTACAGACGTCGCGATTTAGTGTCAAAAATGGTGGCTCTCCAAACAAATTACAAACTTTATATTTTTCTCTAAAACCAATCGTTGCCTAGAAATTTCGCTATGCACGGGTCTTATGAATTAATATTCTCAATCAATTAAAAATATTGGCATACCAAAATAGGAAGTGTACCAGAAGGAAAAAATTACCAAAAAAAAAGCTGGTCAACATTTAATTCGACAATTGTATTACAAATAAAGTCGCGCGTCGCCGCGTCTGTTCTACTCTATGACCTCGAGCGGCTTTGCCAAGTCAGTCGGTCTCCAGCGATGGGCCAGAACGCACGTCTCTGCAGAGCCGTGTCCACGTGAGTTTTGTGTACGTGTGACAATAGTGTTGTGCTGTGATGGCTAACCTAACGCTGCGGTACCTGGACGAGCTCTCCTACGTGCTGAACACGAGGAGGCACCTCGCTTCCCAAACGAAAGCCTCATCTGTGGGCGATCTTCTAAATCCTGAGGAAGACAGGTTCTCACCGGTGAGTTACTTGAGCCAACTCAAAAATAGATCGTTCACGGTATATGGTAGGTGCATCACTATGGAATGGAGAAGGGTATTAATTTTATTTCAGTTTATTATATTATATAGTATATTAAGATTTCATTAATTTTTCGTGGACTATTTTTGGACTAATTTTACGGCTAATTTAGCAACTGTCAGTTTGTTATTGTTTTATTATTTTCTTCTGTCAGTTATAAACAATAGGATGGAGGTGCACGACCTTTTTGGTTGGCTCATTGTTTAGTCTGTGCCCGATTGCGGTGCAAGCGGGTCAGAATTGTTATTCCAGGTCATCCTTGGTCTCGCTAATTGCTGGAATATGGGCAAAATGTTAGTATCTATTGATGCAGCGAATGAGTCTGTAGATTTGATTCGTTTCCCAAATTCCTGATTTAGTTTATGAACCTTCTACGTAAAAAGGGGTGTTATTAATTTAACCTCTCCAGCCGTAGGTGTATTTGTTTGTAGTGTCACAGCTCCCAAACAGATGGACGGAATTTGATGCGATTTCTTTTGTATAAAAGGCAACTTTATCAATAGTGTTCTTGTCTATGAGTCAATAAATCTGTTCAGCAGTTTGAATTCCATCAGGTATTTTCTAATTTATGTCTGGAATTTTTTTAATATTATTTATTAACCAACTTCAAAACAGGTGGAAGGTTCTCTATTCGAATGTTTCTATTTTCTTTTGTATGTTCGCGAACATCTCCGTCATTTGTGAATCGATTTTATGATAGAGCATTCTTTGCAGATAGTCACATAAAAAATCGGTTCATTATATTGGCTTTTGTATAAAAATAATAAAATTTAGGAATGTTCACTCATATCTTTCACAACTGATTTGAATAATTGTTTTTGATAGGGTCCTGACACAATGGTCCATCAAATTTTTTGTAAAAATCGGATTAGTAATTTGTTTTTAAAATCAAAATATAGGACAAGATATATTTCTAAAATACACTTTTAAGGCGTTTGAAGTCGGTCTTTGTAATTTCTGTGGAAATAATCTAGTACCTGCTGTGCAGTAAAGCCTTAGACGTAAGAGCATTTTTGTTATTTTGACAAGATATTGGTATTACTATGAAATTGCACGTTTTTTTTATGGAAAGGTTTGTCTTTCTTATCCAAAGCCAAGGAAGACAAATAAGCAGATGTTTACCTAATGGTAAGCGATCCCGTCGCCCATAGACAAACGCAGCATCCGGAGATTTGCGAGTGCGTTGTCAACCTGGGAAATCGGATATAATAGGTTTATTAGATAGGATGGGATCGGGATTAAGGATTTGGAGAGGATAGGAATAGGAAAATAAAAAGGGTGGTCATGGCCATCCGGCATTCCCAAAAGTCATGGATACTTTATTTTATGCCGACTTTATAAAGGGCGGTGGTACTTACCTGGGCGAGCATGGCCGTAGAAGTGCAGCAAAAGCTGTGAAAAGTTGTTATGCTGTACCACCTCTACTTATATCGTATTTATTATTAAAAAATTATAAAATAACGCTTAAACTTAACACGGCAAAAAGTTATTTAAACCAAGAATTATAATGAACAAATAAATTATGACATGACTCCTGTAGTAAATAAATTAGTAATGAATTTTAAATTTGTATTAGCGACATCTATGATTACCGTTTTTTTTATTTATCGATATTTACTACAATACTACATATCGATACCCTAATTCGCAAACCAACTAACTCAATTTGAGTATTTTCGGCAAAGGAACCATAAAAAATTGTAATGTTTTTCAAACTAAACACAAAATAGAATACAATTTCATCGCTTAGAGAAATTAGACGGGTTTTTGAATAACTATTTATTCAAAGAATTGTGGTAACATTAAATTTTTAATTGTTGCAAATAATGTATTGCGAATTCCACGTTTTTGACAAGAATGGAGTTAGCTGGTTTGCGAATTAAGGTTCGGATAGTCTTTATGTATGTTTATATTTTTTGGTCATATTTTACGATAAAAAAAAAATGTTACGGTTTAATTTTTTAAAAGATGTCACGAAAGTTTGTGTCCACCCAAAAATATTGATTTGCTTTACATTGCGGCTATTTGGAATTGTTTCAATACAATATCTTTTAATGTCATTAACCTCTTTTTTTATGTCTCTGTTCGACGCGACTAGAGCAATTTCTTCTTACATTTACGTTGAATTTTGCTTTCGAATATTTTAAAATAGACATTGTACGTCTATTTTAAAATAATTTTCTTAAAGCACTAAAAGCTATTTTTTATTTACTGATTGGTATTCTGCGTTTTTTTAAGAAAAATACTAGCAAATTATTCGAAATTTTACTGTTTTTTAATCAACTAAGTTCTAGGCTTGTGCCATATTCCATATGGTTCATGACAACATTCGGATGTCGAGATTCGAATCCTCGACCGTGATCGGATGTCCGTACCCTTAAACATTAAGCTATTTTAGAATATAATGTAATAGAATATATTTTAGAATGGAATATATTTTGCAAGAATAAAGTACAATATCAGATCTTAAATGATTTAATGTTTTCTCACTTATTCTGCCCATTCAAAGGTTGTGTAAATGTTCTACGATGTAAATGAATGCAATTATTACATAAGAAGTTGCATAATATGTCAAACTAATATTGGAGGTATTTATGATTAATACGCTCTTCTATTCCGTCGTCGCCTCATTATTGAGGATCGTGACTCCTCTGATGAAAATTCTTGACCGCTTCTCTCCATCGGCTTCTGTCCTCTGCCTCGTGAAAGGCTGATAATGGTATCTTTAAT
>JAOCPS010000033.1:1831535-1842760 GCA_025505425.1 Graphium colonna | reverse complement strand
TATCTGGTTAATTATCTTATAATATATGTAAGTAGTATAAACATCGGTATTCTGCACTGAGGTTTTTATGAAATAAATAATTTTCATTTTGTTTATCATTATGTTTGTATAGTGAACTAAAAACATGTTGTTATGCTCTGCTTTTTCAAAACATAACATAACATTCCAATTTGTGTTTATGTTTTTATATCTAGTGGGTAACGTGCTATACCTCAATCTATATAGTAGTAGGTGCCATTAGCAAGCGGATCCACTCTGTCGGATGCCGTCGTATGTGTATATACGACGGTAACCGACAGAGTGGATCTTTGACACTAATTCTACCTTAGAAAGTGTGCCATGTTCATCACCTAATTTTTACTTTTAAGAAGAGTAAAATAATAATTATCCTTAATAAAAACTTAGCTTTCACTCACAATATCCCTTTAAAAAAAATAATTTTTGCAGAAAGAAAATCGATTGCCTTAATTTTTAAGTTTATTTTACAGTTTATCCATTCTATTTTTTATTATTTTTATGATATAACCCAGAAAAAATATATTTTAAGAATAAACATAAATCCTTGTATAAAGTCGGCATAAAATAAAATATGCACGACTTTTGGAGATGCCGGATGGTCATGTCTACCCTTTTCTTTTTCTATTCCTATCCTCTCCAGATCCGTAATCCCGATTCCATCCAATAAACCTATTATACAACACAACACAACAACGCAACTCACTCGACAACGCACTCGCAACTCCCCGGATGTTGCGCTTGTCTATGAGCGACGGGATCGCTTAGAAAATATTTAAATTGACGTGTTAGTAAAATCAATATATAATAATTATCTCTTTGTTAATATTATAACAACAGCTGTAAGATAATCATACGGTTATGTAAAACAAGAACACAAACAATAAAATTGACTATGAAAGTATAAGTAGGAATTCCATTAATTATCATTTTAAAGTAAGGAAAGAACATTTCACAAACCGGTACCAACTTTCTGAACATAAATTGAATAAAACGATCTTATGCAAGGGGCTTCTTGAAAAAACTTTAGTGTATAGTACACTAAAGTTTTTTCAAGAATACTTAATTTTTAATTCAAGATCCTTCACTTCTAAATACGCAGTAACTTTTCTCGAGCTTCAACACGGTGGACGTAAATCCGGTTGGTGATGAGCCTCAAGTGACCCTCATCTTCTGCCACGTTTGACCACTCGTTTTAAATCGAAATCTGATAGTTTTTTTATCATTACAATAATAGTTTAGGTAAACGAAGTTAAACTTATTTATTTAAAAAATAACCTCAGAGCAATATCGATGTTTAAACTTCTTACATATATTATTAGATACTTATCCAGATGTTTCTCGCGATTAAATGTTGTGTCAACATATACAGATTGAAATCGTCCTCTGTTTCATCGATTATAAGAAGGCGTTTGATCGCGTAAAACACGATATCCTATAACAACGCTCGATCGACGTGGGATTAGAAGGCAAAGACATTAGAATCATCAAAATCTTCATGGGAACCAAAAGGCTACGGTCCGAGTTGAGGAGTGGGAGGAATGAGAAACGGACCTACTGGAGATACATTGTGGGGTCAGATAAGGGTGTACCTTGTCACCTCTACTATTCAATCTGTACTCGGGAGCAATAATATCTGAATCATTGGAGGGGCTAGCGGTCGATGTCAAAGTTAACGGTAAAGTCGCAAATAACTTAAGATGTGCAGACGACACCGTACTTATAGCTTCTCCCGAACAGGGCCTACAGAAATTACTAGACACGGTTCACGAGTGCGTTTTGCAAGCGGGGCTAGACATGAAATTGTCCAAAACCAAATTCCTGGTTTTATTGAAATAATTCATTAACCCTAGAATCAACATTGCTGGGAAAGGCATCACAACTCCATTCGCTATGGAACACTACTTGTAAAACGCAAACTTTTCTAGATGTTATAGTTATTGGATAACGCATTATCCATTTAAGTCACAGTGTATACAGAAAAGATTCATAGATAAATAAATACCTAAAGGGCAATTCTCAACATATATTCAAAAGACCAGTTGTTGGAGCATAACAATATTATTATGATTTTCATATAAGGCCAACATAAGTCTGTTCATACGGTATATCTCTTGCTGCAAATGTAAAGCTGCCATTCTTCCGAATGCATTCTTTGTGTTTATTTTAAACCGACCAGAGCTTTAAATAATTTTCAACCCTTTCGGTTTTTTAAATTAACCACACAACAAACATTATCGATAACCAAACCTCTTTAAAAATTAATTTACTATATGTCTACAATATGATAATTATAGAATAACGTTTGCAAACTATTGCTGTGGTGTATTTTTTTATTTATTTAATGATTACTAACACAATGTTGTTTTTAAATAGCAAATATAGATCTTAAGTTAACATAAACAATTCGTTAGTGCCATTCAGGTGTTGCAGCATGCAGTATACTGAGCAATATAAGCAGAGGCAAGATCTACTTATTGGGTCCACAAAGTATTTTTAGTAGATAATATTCATCAGGATTCTATATTCGTCAAAAGCATCATGAGATAAATTTTGGAGATTGTTTTAAAATAAGCGTTTTTGTAATACAGGTTAAATAATTTTAAAAATAACGTTATTTAATTAAAATGTCACAAGAACTTGACATTAACAGTTGGCTAAAGGTTTCGTAAATCGACATTTTATATGATCATTTTACTTGTTGTTTTATTAAAGAAATCTTGAAGCGAATATAAATTTGAAATTTGAAAAAAATACCTATATTGTATAGTTGTTTAGTTCATCCAAATGGTTAATAGAATTGATTTGAATTTTAAACGGCCTCCTTTTTCGCAATTCAATTTTTTTTAAAAAGTATTCATGGCTTTATGTCCGGTTTTCAAGGCCCTTAGTCTATTTCACTAATCGTATTTAATATCTACGTATTATTTAAGATTGCCATAATTTCGGAAAGGAAGTCAACGATTATATAGAGAAGTTCTTTCATAAATCCCGCCAAAACGGAAGTCCCATATCATATCTTCAAGCATTAATGTTCAATAACTCACCAATGGAGCTTCAACACGCTTCGCTTGACTTACGCAAAGGCGCCGGCTAACAGCCGCCATTTTGAATACAGATAATAACAATGCAAACGTAAAAAAAACTGCAAAGAGGTAAACGATATCGATAATGCATCACTGTGAATTATTTTATTTTCGTTAATATTATTTATTACCAAAAGCAAAACGTTGCAAGCGACTTTTCAGATGTATTGTAATTTGTGCGTTATAATTTGAGGTTATGATTTAAAATTGTGTGATTTCAAGCATTCTATGTCATTAAGCAGCGTTCACACACGCGTGTTCCGGCCCATTTGGCGCGTCGGATCGCGAGTTTGCACAACAATCGTTTTTACTCGAAAAATTCCTTTTTTTTGTGCACTATATTTTTGACGTGCCCGTACTCTTATTGTTGGTGCTACAGCTTAGCGTGTTTACGCTCCGTGCATTGTCTAGTGGCGTGGAAATTTGATTAGTTTTGTGCACATGGCCTAATGGTGGCAGTTTTTGTGTGTTTGCAATAAATCACGAAGACATTAATCGGAACAGTTATATATCAATGATATTGTTAGGGTATATTGTGTTTTCTCCTAAAAGAAAGGCTTTCTTTATGTGTTAATTTTTCAATGGTTATGTATTGTTCGTGAGAACTAACTCCGAATATTTTAAAAGTGTTAACTGTAATAAGGTTAAGGTTTAAAATCAAGAATTTATTTCAACTTATTTTTAACGTGCTGTGGTTGAACAAATAACTTATTAGCTTTAAGATATAACAAAATATCTACGCGGTAAAAATATTATTACAATATTTTGTAATATTACTTAATACTACAATATTTCTTTAGTCTATGTTTACATATCTATTATGTAAACATATAAACATACTATAATCTTTTAAGTCTTCCGATATTTAAGAATTTAATACAAAAATTTAGCGGCATTCTATTAACGTACAATAACTTATCTCTTATCAAAACAGCTAAAGCTTTCTTCCTGCTCTATTACATAATGTCTTTATTTACTATGTTTAAAAAAATTGTCCAAAATATTTTTTTTTATTGCCTACGCATCTATAATTAGTATTATTCGATTTCTTTCACAAATTTAATAATAAATCTAAGATAAACTGCTATTTATGACTGTCTATATTTTCAGATCCGAATCTACCTTGCTACTGTAGACCCAGCGAGTATAAACGAGTACCGTGTCACCTGGGCACTCATATGAGGTCCGGCGGGGGCGACAAAGGACCTCGCTTGGCACCATGCCGCGGCCGAACGAGAGGGCGACACCACAAAACCCCTTTTCGGCGTTAATGCCGTGACAAATGCCGAATTTATGCCGGTGGAAGCGCCCCCCGCTGGGCAAAGGTGCGGATGATCTTGTGGTATATCTCTGACCTGGTCCTGGCATTGCTATTAGTCTTGTCCACTTCAAAGGACTCGAGGACCGCGGAAATGCCTGATGGAGGTCAGATTGAAGGCCTTGGACAATTTGCCGGTATCATTCATGTCTACAAAATAAAAGATGGAATTTGCAATCAATGTTTGATGACCGGTTAGCGCAGTTGCTAAGACATTGGCTGCGGCATCGCAGGTCGTGGGTTCGATTCCCACCCGGAGCAAATATTTGTACGACCTACAAATAGTTGTTTCGGATCTGGGTGTTTGTCTTTGTGCAATATATGTAAAATGCTCTTGTAACACAAGACTTTAATCTTATAATAAGATCGGCGTTTTTTTTTAAGAATAATAATAATAAAATGTTGACCAAAAGATGTAGTGGATGAAAGGTTTCTTCGATGAGAGATAAAGGTCCCGGATGTTGAGTTAGTGCATGGGTGGCTGTGATTGTGATTGACATTGAGGTGTACAGTGTACTTTTTTTTTTTAAAAAAAAAGACAAATCAGCATACGGTTTAGCTGATGTCAAGATATCCCGTCGCTCATAGACACATATGGAGACATAAGGAGAGAATGCGTTGTCAACCTGTGGAATTGGAGAGAATGGGTTTAATGGATGGGATTAAGTATCTGAAGGGGAATGAAGTGGGAAACGTAAAAGGGTAGAAATAGCTACCTGGAAATCTTAAAAGTCATGCATACTTTGTAAAAGGCGATTGTACTACCCCGGGCGACCGTAGAAGTTGAGTAAAGTTGTGAAAAGATATTATGCTCCACCTTGAATTCCTTCGCTTCTTTGATAGCTTTTAATTTTTCAAGAGGTACAAAAGACATGTTACTAGCTTTTGACTCGATCGATCTGCTCGGCCGAGGAGTTACCATCACCATACAAAAATAGCACTTGGCCTAAGCGGTTTACCCATTACTATCTGTCTAAATATTATATCCCATTTAAACCAATGAATATATCAATTATGTAGGACCTGTAAAGTACCTCCAATTTTACGGAAAAATACCTCCTTATGCCCATGGCTGGCATGGTGGTAGAGCATCACATCCTTTCACAGGTTTTGCTGTATTGTACGGCCACGCTCATCCGGGGAAGTACCACTGCCCTTTACAAAGTCGGTATAAAACAAAGTATGCATGACTATTGGGGATGCCGGATGGCCATGTCTGCCCTTTTCTTTTCCCACTCCTATCCCCTTCATCCCGACCCATCCTATCCAATAAACCCATTGTATCCAATTTCCCAGGTTGACAACGCACTCGCAACTCGCATGTTGCGTGTGTCCATGGGCGACGGATCACTCACCATCAGGTGAACCGTCTGCTCGTTTGTCTTCCTTTCCATAAATAAAAAAAAAAAATGCATAAACATGCGTTAAGTTCATAGTTTATATTTGTGTTTTAAATCTTATCTTTTAAGTTATTACGTTCATTCTTTATCTTTATTATTAACTTAATTTTTTAATTGGATTTTAATGTTATGTTTATATTTTTATTTTTTGGACAGTTCACTTTCGGATTACTTGAAAAGCAAACGAAAAATATACAGTTTGTGTCGTCAAAAAATGGTAATATGTCATTGGTATTACAATTTAACATTAAATTTTGTATGCTGTTGATTCCGGTGACTCTTTACAGTATGAGTAATACGGCTTGTTTTTCGAAGTTAAGCTATATAAATATAGTACGTCTTGACTAACTATAGGTAAACGCTAACATAAAGTATACTGTGTGAGCTGAATCTTTGTAATGCATTGAAATGGGCTAATTTAATGAAATAAACAAAATTTAACAGTCAAAAAAAATTGCAATAGTTTATAAAGAGCGCAGAATAATAAAATTCGTAGTTAAATTTCAATATTTTTCATAGATTATGTTTAACGACGTGTAACATTAATTTCTTAAGAAGGAAACGCGTGCAAAACCCTAGTTTCAGAATAGTGTAAATTGTAAATCAGTGGAATGTTATAGAGTATAATAAAGTTGAAATCAGTCTAAGGAAGCACGTAACCCCTTAAAGGAGTTGTTAAATCAGGGTCCAATTAGTGTTTTATTGCCATCACAATTCTTAGTTGCCATTACAATTATATGAGGGGCAATGTGGGCCAATAAAGCAATAATTAACCGCTCGCCTCGGTGTGCCTCACTTTTATGACGTTTCGGAGTTGTAAACGTATAAAATAAAAGTTGGAAGCGTGAACAAACCAATAGATAATGAACTTTTATTGGTCAGTCCCACATTGGTCCCCTGGCTATTGTATAGGGCTGGATCGTAAATGCCAGTGTAGGTATGCAACCGCTTGGGGCACCGTCTCTTTCACATGTCGCTGTGTTAGTTCCAAGTGAGCCTTCAGTTGACTTATGATAGACGATTGTTGGATGTATGGTAAAGGCATAGATCCTTCTAGAAGACGCAATGATCTCGAGGCATAATTCAATAAAGTTCTCGGTGCTTGTTGAGTAAATATTATAGAAACATCGAAATCGGTGCTGGAAATTGGCAAATTATACCAAGAATTTGTTGTCCTAAACTGAGTGTAAACTCTATAAAACGACACTAAAAGGACTGTAAATATTATGGCGTTATAGATAGTTGTCGTTGAATACAAAGTGTATCATTATAGTGTGTAGGATGGACGGCAAGCTACACTAATCAAAGCCATGTGGTGTCGACGTTTTACGGAGTTGGTCGTTAAATCGAGTGACGTAAAACAGTATAATGGTCGTCAGTGAATACTGATTGCAATATTGGTATATCGTAAGGTAAATGGAATCTTCTGATATATGCTATTCGATGAATAATCCTAGTTAAACAACTAAAACAAACCAGCAAACTTGTTCTGCAATAAATCGTTATACATGTTCTCACAACGAATACGTTGAAAGGACAATTCCTGTGATGTTTTCATTTATAAACAAACGTACTTGAGTTTAAGTTACCTTGCAACTTTATTGATTGCCACAATTATTGTAAAGTGACTATTAAGCAGGCAGTTCGTATAGATAGTGGGGCTTGTTTATTGCCTCCCGGCGTAGCATCATCGGACAATTGATAATTGTTGTGGAAAACGATATTCCTCGTTTGGCGTGCGGTATGAATTGGTCGCGTGATTTTAAAATAGGGGGTTAAGTACGTTTATGTAGGGGTCGCGATCGCCTGAACCCAATTTACTGTTGAAGAAATCGACAGATGTTGGTTTTGATTCTTATAATTGAATTCTGAATAAATATGATATGAATCTAAAAATAAGAATAATAGTAATTAATAAAATTATTAAAAATAACTCAAAATCGTAAAAATTATGGAGCGCACCCTGTTAATATTTCTATTTTATATGATAGGACGTATATATAACGTCCTAAGGATTGCAAGACCACTGCCGATTATTAAATGACAGACCTTTGAAACGACCATACAAAAAAAAACAAATATAAGTAAATCCAAACGCATGAGTACATACTTATTCTCCACGCCTGTTTTGGGTGGGGCTATAGTACACCCTAGCTAGCTGTATTTAGGTATATGTTGGTATAGCACCGCATAGTATATATCAACTTTAAAATAAATAATATATATGTTGTTTATAAGCTTAATATTATATATATGTTTGATATTTATAAAATGATAGATGATTCAGAAAACAGACTAAATTAAAACTAAATAATAAGAAAATCTGTTAAATCGAAATCGGCTTATAAATGACGATGATATGCGCGATCGTACATAAAAATATATATCTACATTCGCATTGAGAACCATCCTCGTTTTTTGAAGTCGGTAAAAATATATACGAGTTAAAGATTCCAACAATCTTACAAAAAGCTATAAGTATCGCAATAGTTTGAAAATCAAATAGCGAAATCTATAACGTGACTATCAAAACGGATATATTCTATTGGGATCCGATTCCGGCGTTAAGAGTTAAAGTTCCTTGACTGGGGCTTTTCTATATAAGTGGAGAAGTCGTGTTCGGCCGGGGCACGCCGGGTGAGGAGATAGTATCGACATGCACGAATGTCCCCGGTAACGAAACCGTACATTACTTTGTATGGTGACTTGCTATGTAACGAACAGTTGGGGCTCAAGCTGAAATGGACGTCCCACATCTCTCCGATCAGTTTCGTTTTAAACGTCAATATAAACGCTATTGCGTTTCAATAACCAATTTAATGCGAAACGCTTTTTTCTCAAGGGTGCGACGATTATTCGCGACCGGAATATTTAACAAGTATTTCGACGATGGTGGATGATAAAAAATCGATTAGCAATAAATACGTTCGACTATGTTATGGGTAGTCGTAAAGTTTAAAAAAGTCACGAGAATTGACCACGGTCGTAGTAGGTAATACTTTTCAAAAGCTGTACATGACTTTACATAAATGTAAGTTCGAACTTTTTCAATAAATACGAGTAAATATATTTAAATAAATTAATACATATAAAATTATTAACGAATTCAATTCTCGACAATTAAATATTTTTGATGTTTAATAAAAAAAAATTGAAAAAAAAAAAATTCTCGACATATAATTTATGATTTAACATAATTTTCTGTTCCAATCATTATCATTTGCAACAGCATGTTATCTGTAATAATATATCATCACCAAATAAATATATTTCGTATATCAAATATTCTTAAATCGGATGTGTAGTGTTCGATATTGATATCACTATGACGATTCATGTTAAAGTATTTTATTAGCTGTAGTTTTTATTAGCCGTTTTATATTTTAGTGACTCGTTATTTAATTTTGGACAAATGTTTAAAACTTTGCGGCAGCGTTTGGCGGACATCGCTTTACATAGAGGTATTGAATAAGCAGAAGCCTGCGCCGTTTTTGCCCGCGCACCTTTAGCGTCGGATAACCTTTTTGTTTAACAGTTAAAAATTCCATCCAATAAATTAGCCCAGCGCACGGGCTCCATAAGAAAGGAGATCTCTCATCTCCACAGCAGCTGAACTCGGCCGTAGTTGGTACATAATGATATACGCACCGCCATTCGAGTCGACTCCCTTAACAAAACCCGAACTGGTTACCAACGGGAGCCTTATAAAATTGCGATATATTAATAAGAAAACCCAACGCGAATGTAAATTGGATAAATATATATTATCGTACGCGTACTCATTAATAAATAATGCATTATTCAAATATCCTAATTAAGAAAGGTCTACGTGTCATTTTTAACAATGAACGTGGCCGTAGGCGCAATTCCTTATTTGTAATAAGACGTGTGATATAATAAAATACTTACGGTGTGTGTGTGTTTTTTGAATTATAACTTGATGCGATAGTTATTTAGTATTATTTTTAATCTGTGCAGTGTAGAGCGCATTTGACGTATCGTAATTGGCGGGAAATTTAAACATTAAAGAATTTTGATCACAACAGTCGATTTATATACGTTTTTATAATGTAAAGCTACTTTTAACGATACAACATGCAAACATTATAAGAAGACCTTAACATTTATTCCCCAGGAATGTTTTAATTGAGTGAGAAAAGTATCAATACGCGCTTATACGTTGGTTTGTGCCTAGTTAAATTTTAAGACAACGCGTTAAGGACGATGTTTAATTACAAGAATTTTAAATTTTAAATGTTTATTTTTAGTGCTTTAATCTTTTTTTCGTTCTTAAGAAATAATTTCAGCATAGTTTTTTAGGCGAATTTGCCATTGTATTATGTAAATAATAGTATTTTTTAATTTATCTTTAAAATCATCACGAAAGAATCGAGTGTAATCCTTTTGAAATAAGAGCAATCATTCACGAAGTAATTCTGCACTCAGTAATATTGTGAATAATTCCGATCGCAAAATGAGGTCGGAAATTTATTATATCCAGCCCCACGCGGTAATCCTGAGCTTTTACGAGGTGCGAGATTGAAACAAAATAAATAAACGAAAAAAAAAATTAAACGTGGAAGTGTTCGGATCAAATACTTTTGAGAAATTGAGTCGTTAAATTCGCGTTCGTGATACGTCGATGGTCGGTAAGAGAGACAATATTTTTCGTACCGACTAAACAACCGATATCTCAGGACTGCGGTCGTGGACCCCAAAGATGGCGGCGGGAAGGGCCAGCAAAAAAAAGATCCAAACACTGCCTACTTTCTTCTTTCTTATCTATGAATTTCCTTTATAGTATTGTTCATAAGTAAAGGTATTAAATATAATTATCGTCAAGCGTACTGTGTTTTTGCAACAATTTTGTTTTCTTTAAAAATTAAAATTATAAATCATTTTGTTGCAATTATTTACAATATTTTCTAGATTCCATCTGTGTAGAATTTAAATAAGTATAATATCTTAAGAGGAAAAACAACAAGGATTGTTAAGAAAAGATAAAGAAATTTAAAAAACGATAAATTTATTCAACCAAATGAAATTATAAAACTCGAATGGACTAAATTAAAACTAAATAAATTATTCTAAAAAAACATCAAGAAGTATTTATAATTGTCTCGTATACGTAACACAGCATCGGTATAAATTCTACAAACGCTACACCATTAAACGACATTAAAATAATTATGTACTACACATAAACGGGGTAATTGTGCGTTTACGCAGAATTCGCGCTCAAGGAATCCAAGGGCGCAACAGAAAATTGAGATTTCAATCGATTTGGACGGTATCCCGATCTTGGAGTTTTTTACAGCGGTCGGGGTCTTAAGAAATGAGATTTAAATCCTAATTTAACGAGTTGACACGCACATACGGACTAAGCTATTCAGCATTTCACGACGC
>JAOCPS010000033.1:1814453-1828844 GCA_025505425.1 Graphium colonna | reverse complement strand
TAGGAGGGTTGAACTAGGTTTAGTGAAAAATGATATGGTCGGGTTGGAGGCCCCTCATGGCGGATGTAATCAACAGCTCTAAGTGCTTAGAGTTATTCAATTTCTTTTCACATTTGTTATATTTCGGAGCAAAACTCTTGTGAAGGTCTTTTCCATTTGATCTAAAGAATTTTAACGCCTTATACTCGTATGTGTCACAAAATGAATAAATTAAATGAAAAGAAATGAATTTGGTATTTGATTGATAAAGTGAATTGACTAAGTACCCGAGGGACGTCGACTTCCTCCAGCTCCCAGAATTGCCCAATAACGGAGTCCAATAGATCTGCAGTGCAGCAATATGAAATGGACTCGGGACTATTTACGCGGACCGGAGCGTCGCCAACAATGACGTACCCGAGGTTCGTTTCTAACGCGAGCGGTGAAATATGCGGAGGTTGTCCCTGAATCTTATTCGATAAAAGGAGATGCGGAAAAAGAGAGGCACCGATCAACATTTGAATTGGGCCCGAGCAATAGTAGGTATCACTGAAACTGAATGATGAAATCCACTGATGCTTTTTAGGATTCCGTAGCCCATTAGGAACCATTATAGTTTCGCCATGTCAGTTGGTTTCTGCACCGATTGTCACGAAAATTAGTGAAGAGATGTAATTTGAAGATCTAAAAATTAGCTTTTAAAATTATATTAGAATATTTTTTTTCATCGCCCCTCCCATACAATGAAAAGTAATTTAAAAAAAATGTACTGAACCCATCTTGTTGAGTATTGATGGAAAGATCTCTTATAAAACAACAAAAACTACTTTGAGACTATGTAGATTAAAGTCTCCAGTCTCGGGTATCTTAATACAACTTTTATCAGGTGGTACAGCATAACATCCTTTCACAGCTTTTGCTGCACTTTTATGGCCACGCTCGTCCGGGGAAGTACCACCGCCCTTTATAAAGTCTGCACAAAATAAAGTATGCATCACTTTTGGGGATGCCGGATGGCCATGTCTACCATTCCATTTTCCCAATCCTATCCCCCCCTTAATCCCGACCCGTCCTATCTAATAAACCTGTTGTATCCAATTTACCAGGTTGACAACTGTCCGGATGACGCATGTGTCTATGGGCGACAGGATCACTTACCATCAGGTGAACCGTCTGCTCGTTTGTCTTCCTTTCCATAAAAAAATTTAAAAGAACAGTCGGCGAATTTGGTTAATTGGCAGCCGAAAACCCAATCTCGATGCAGTGTTGCTTCGAAACGAGTACAAGCCTGGCGAAATGGAACCCGTGGCGGTGGTTATGTATTCCAGCTCGACTTGCTTGCGTGCTGTTAATATATAGGTTCGCGGACTCACGCTGGGCCTCCTTTCTTTTGGATTTTTTTTGGGTGTCAAGACCACCGGCCATATAACGGGTGACCAATCAATGCATTTATTTCGCAAGAGCAATTTCTTTGGCTCACTTTTAAAGTAATATACATAATGACTTCGCGGAAGGGGTATGGTTGTTTTGTACGATCGGACTGCGTGACATAATGATGGAAGATGAATAAAAAATTGTATGTAATGTGAAGAAATGTATAATTATTACAATCTTGTGTAAAATCCCGGTGTAGAACGCCGAGTAATAAAAACGACTATGGTAAGAGTTATCATTAAAATTTGCACACGGAATTTATAAGAATGCAATGATTTCAATTTATATTATGGTAATGTACTATTTGATTCTGTTACCATATTAAGTATATAATATAAATATTTATGTATTTATATGTGAGAGCACCAAAATACTTGAACATCATTATCATTCGTACGGACGCGGACGCCGAGGAAGTTTTAAAGCACTCAAAGGCGCCCGAAATAAGAGCGATACGAAAATAATTCGGTTTCGTTCCGAGCGCACTTCTCACACTGTGAAAGGGGTTACCAAACAATTTAATGGCTTAATTATCTCAAGTACAGAGACATAAAGGGCCACGGCTCTGAAGCTGCGTTATCTCCTCTCGTATATTGAAAAACACTTCAATGGCATCGTGAGACGAGAGAAAAGAGCTGTCTAACAGAGAAATCAGTGTTATCGCGTCTACGTCAGCCGTTTTATAACATACAATTAATTCAAAAGAAGAAAGTAAAGTATATTAGTAGATATCAGTAGTATACCAATGATAATAAACTCTAATAGAATATGTTTTGTTAATAATTAATTACGGCTATTTATCTCTTTATCGCAACAGTACGTGACAGCTGGATTTATTAATTTTTGTATCTGTTTACTTTACATATTTCTTCCATTGAATTTATTTATATATCTTATATACATATTCTTTCGAGGCAATAACGATGTTTATTGCATACGACAATCGTGTTCGGATTGCGCTTATGTGAATTTAAAGAGAACTTTCACCGCATTAAGTATAAAGAGCGCCTTAATGCCGCGTACCTTTCCTTTATCCCGCCATAATTAACGTCTTCCTACCGTCGGTTTGAGTGCAACCTTTTTAATAATTAACAAAAATTCCCCGTACCGCTATAGTGGTTAATTGAGTGACTTCAATTACCTAAGCCATAAAAGCCTTCCGGGAGACGTAGGGCCCTTTCCCGGCGTAGTGCAGTCCGCTAAGAGATTACACTGCGCCGTTATTTATGTTGATTAACTTGTGTTTGCAAAACGCGAACGGAACTCCAAATGCAATTGTTTAATTAATATATAAATAACGTATCGCGGCAGATAATGCCTGAGTTATCTGTGTACGTGACAGTATTAAGAGGTTTTGATAACGAAGCTCATTTGGAAAGTCGTTGAACGGATTGAATCTTTTTGTTGATATCGCCTTTTAAATTCTTCTTCCTTATATTGGGTGTAAATAATGGGCGAGAAAGTTGAAGTACGTACTCAAATTTATATGATCTAGTAGTTTAACATGTCTTTGATTTAATGCACCTGGAACAAGAAATTTATAATAATTGCAAAGTTATGAAGGCTTGTTTAGATTCTAAATTAAAATCTTAATCAGCCATAACTAACTATCTGGTGGTGGAGGGTAAGGCTTTTCCCATTTACTCCTTTATACTTACTCACTTTATTTTAATAGAAGGCATCTGCTTTTATGTGACGAAAAAAAATATTTTATTACGTCATAAAGCTTCAAAATATGACATTTATGTTTTCATTATCTGAACAATAAGGATGTATTTATGTTTAAATATTTACCCATGCCCATGTTATCCCTTAGTTGGTGGAAATAAAAAAAAACAAGAATGTAACGCAACATTTCGCCTGTACCAATTAAGGCGACTTACGCTCGAAATTTCCTCTCGCGGTCAATTAAAAGGGATTCAGCAAAAAGAAAAACCCCCATATCAGATTAACGAAACCCCGCTTGGGAAAGGCAAGTAGCGATTTCGTGTACGCCAAGCAAAAAAAGCGCTCGAAACGCAAGCAAAAACCGCTCTACCACGTGCGTGAACTAATTAAGGCTATATTATTTCAGTGTCAATTTGCACCGTGTAAAATTCACCACAAAATCCTGCGTACGCCGTAAAAGCAATAAACATGACACAAATAACTTCATTAAGGTCGGAGGCGGGGTCTGGGGATAGCAAAAAATATGTGTTATGGCATGACAGGGCCTTAATAGCGACGTAATGACGTCAAATGCTTCCGCAAGACGAAAATCTGAAATGTCAATGGTTGACGCAACGATGTTCCGGAACAATCAGAGGGCCGATGATGATTTCGAAATGACGCGCTCAAGAAACGATTTTCTCCATTTAACTGATTTATGAAAGTATATTTATTTCAACAGATATATTTTACCGAACCGAGGAACAAGCTTTGGCTATCAGATTATATATTTTGTTATAAGAAACTAGATTTTAGTAAAGAATTTAACGAGAATATTTAATTCAAAAACGTATTTTAAATCTAAAAGCGTCAATTCTTGCATGTAAAAAGAAGTTAACTTCATCCAGCTACCTTTAGTTTTTCGTTGGTATTTTCAACTTATTAACATCCCTTAACAAGTACGAGCGCGGTTCTTAACGAGTAAAAAGTTCGTGCGTCTTCAATAATTCAACAGTGTTGCTACAAGCAATCCACCGCCTAAATTATTCAATTCGAAGAGTGAAAAAGGAGCGACGCTTTAAAGGGATACTGGAGTCGTTCTCCAGATTCCCGAGGAACAAGTGTCAGCCCCAACCCGTTTCGTAACACGTGTCGCAAACAAAAGAAACTCACTTGCCCAACTCACCCTATGTTCGCAATTAGTGCAACCATATACGGGCTAACAGAAGGACAATGTCGTTTCCATAGAACTGATGAATATTTGTCTTTATATAATTATATTTGAACAAAGAGTAACTTTATTGAAAACCCTGGATTCAAGACTACTGTACACTTCTAATATATATAAATAAAGATTGGTATATATATACAATACATTTTGTATATTATCTATTTTTATGCAAATTAAATAAGCAAATAAAATGTTTCCAGATCTGTTATATAAGTCTATTATTAATTTTGTTTGTTAAGAAAACTACCTTTATGCATATATCAAATAGATATTTTATCTTTATTGATAAAGTAGGCTTACAGTTTTATTTCTATTAAATTCTTTTTATTTTCTTATTTACTTCTAAAAGTGTACCAACTTTTAAGGGCGTTAAAGTAACTTCTGTTCGTACTGAAGCTAAGTTTCCAACTCGAAATTTGTTAAAGTCCGAGTCAATTCTCACAGATGGTGACCCTACAGCCACCATTCCGGAAAGTTGAAAAAGGATTGCGCAAGTTATTAGTCGTAAAGCATTTGGGACTAAGACGTATAGCCCGTGAACCCGTAATTCGCATTGGTCGCACCATAGCGGGGGACATTGGCAACAACTGTTGTTTGCCTCCATGTTTTAATTGTTTCTAATTTCGTAAAACTTCTACGCTTGATTTATAGGTCGTTATGGGAGCGAAGGAAAAGAAAAAAGGCCGTTTTTTCTGTATTTAAAACATGTGGCCGAAAGGGTGACAATGCGTTGCCGTTAAGAAAAGAACAATAATAAGTTATATTTTTTTGTTAGTACGACGACGGGCATCTGTTGTTTTTTAATGCACATAAAGATGTGAGAACATTTTCACGTGGCTGTTTGTGGTTGCACTAAATAATACAGCGACTACACTTTACGACATAAATATTTAGATTGAGTATAAATAAAAAATTAACAAGCATAAGCGATAATAAAGAGAAAATATGACAATATCGCGAAATAAAAAAAAAGGTCTTTAAAGTTATAAGCTATTTTTAAGGTGGTATACCAAAATATCTTTTAACAGCTTTTGCTGTACTTGAACAGCTGCACTCCTTTTATAAAACCGGCTTAAAATAGTATGCATGCCTATTGGGGGCGCCAGATGGCCATGTCGACTCTTGTCTTTTCCATCTCCTCCAAATTCCAAATCCTTAATCCTGACCCCATCCTATCTAATAAACCTATTCTATCCAATTTTCCCAGGTTGACAACGCATTCGCCACTCTCCGTGTGTTGCGTGTGTCTATGGGCGACGCTTACCATCAAGCGAATCGTCTACTCGTTTGTCTTCCTGTAGATTTTCTTTATAATAAATTCACTAAAAATTTTCAAGTAATGTACTTAAATAGTTAAATTACATCGATATAACTAAGGTAACCGATCCAGAATACACATCGTCAACGTATTCTATCAATGAAATCTGTTCTGGGTTTGCCCTCGCAGTTTCTCCAATAAAATTTATGCAAAGCAGATTTGCTCTCGAGGCCTAATGAGTCGAATTAAGATAGCGCTCGGCTCGCACACCTCACTCCTAGGAAGTAATCGGGTGCTATTTGCCGAGATATTTACGTAAGTAGATTGCAATAACTGTTAAAGGTACGACAAATGAATTATCTAATACATTTAAGATCACGACTGGCTCTTATCACTGTGCAATGTCTAGAATTATGCAAAGTTAATATGTACAAAGTTTTTCATCGGCAATTTAGTACAATCTGTTATGTATATGTACCTTCGTATTAAAATAAATGAAGTTACATGCACTTATTATATCATTATGTATATGATCGTATTACTGGGTAATATCCAGAAATATGCAAAGTAAATAAATGACACAAAGTTTTTCATTCGGAAATCTTGTAGAATGTCTTTATGTACCTACCATCTTATTAATGTAAATGAAGTTATATGCATAATTTCTATATCATTATGTAAACTCGAAATTATCGAAAATATATACCACGATCGAAAAAGTGCGTTTACCTTGCGCATATTAAATAGCTACGTAGGTACTCCTTACTGCGGGGATATAATGAAAATTATCGGTACTGGTAAGTAATCATGTTCACCGCTATCTTTCGGGGCCAGAAATTCGATTTATTATATATTAATACGCGGCCTCAGAGCGTAATTGGTAACGCGAGTAAATTGCGTGATTGGGTTATTCGGCTGCGAAGATTGGCGAGATTCGCGAGAAACTGTACATACAGTATGTATGGGTGTGTATGGTGTTTTGTTTTGGGTACCGTAGGCACGGACCGGCCACTTGGGTGGTCCGCGGAATCGGGCCCAACGATTATGAAACACATAAGAAGCCGTTCGACCATTTACATTGGCGGCTGCCTTTTTTTAGTTCAACATACAGGATGTTTTTTTTTTTCACAGTAATTATAGCCTCGATTGAACTTTCGATATTGAATAATTGAACACCTTTACTGAATTATAGCGTACAAGTTTATTACACGTTCTATTGAATATTTTATTAATGCTTTCATATCCTGATGAGTTTATAGTTGATAAATAATTTTAATTGTTCAAATGATTTTAACAAAAGAGTGTTGAAATTTATCGTCGTTTGCGGACGTGCCCGCTACGACCAGCCTGTATAGACTATGTAAATTTTCATTCAAATAAAGCTCACCTGAATTACGACACGAATGTACGCAGCAATTAAAGAAGTATTTCCGAAGGGTCAGCATTTGAGTATTCTTGTATGTAGAAACAGAAATATTGTAATTTAATGCACGGACGTACTTATAGACCCCTTATTCGTGGGTAGGGGAAATCACTTAGCGAAGATTCGAAGTCATTTAAATTGTAAATGTTTTAAAAAAAATTAAGCCGAATTAGTATTCCTTTTTATCTTTGTATGTGACTTTTTAATTTCTATTTTGAATAACGAACTCACATTCTTGAGCTAAGAATAAAGGGTGTTATATTTAATAGCCTTTGTGAATAGCTTCCCATCGTGTATATCAAATAGTAAATACTTTAAAATTTTCAAACGCAAATTAGATTCCAGTTCTATTGTTACTTCATATTCGTCTTCAGTCCTATTAAAAAGACACTTTGTAAATATTTAAATAATCTTTCTATGAATCGATGTTTGGCTTCGCGGCCTATCTCGCAGCCTCCGAATCGGTTCGCTAGATGTGTATCTCTCCGGGAGCCTTGTTATCTCAAAAACACAATATGAATAATACATTAGTGGCCGCATGGCCGTGCACTCTTAAATTGGCCAAGCTTAATTGACTCAAAGGTTCAAAATGAAACGGACTTCGTGCCATCGCTTTTTATACAATCTGTACCTACCCCGACGCTCATAACGGAATCAATTTGAATCGTACCTACCAGATAAGGCGATATATGTGTACGGTCGGCATAAAAATGTTGAATAAAACCGATAGCCAAATGCATCTGTCAATAAAGAATCAATTTTAGAGAATTCAGTAAAAGAACTGTAATGATAATTCATATTGGTTCAAAGAAATTAATAGTACTGTAAGGGCCATATCAAAATGTGCAATAAGAATATTTTATTATTACGCAAAACCTCTACAGAGTAGTTATTCTAAAAAAATACAAAAACTTATTAGAATGTTAAAGCAATAGCAATAAAAGCTCTACATCGGAAATGCTATTTTTTTCATCAATTACTCGATTTAATCTCGATTCAAATTATTCAATGCAATTATCAGAGCAATTGAGATAGAATTGCAAGCATTTCACTTTATCAGTTATAATTAAATCGATTATATCTTAATTTAATTACACGCCGTATTACGCCTCTAAGACCCGGTTGGCAAACAAAATACGCTCTTGGACATAGCATTTGTGAAGGTCTCAATTATCTTGTTCATTAAGAATGCATAAACGTAATATGTATTATCTAGTTCATCAAGTTTAACTTAAAAAAAGTAAACATACAAGCGTAAAGTTGGCAGGAAATGAAAACAAAAAGATCTGAAAAAAAACAAATTAATAGTATCTACTAGCGAATGCAAATCAATGTGCGCTGTGCTCATTTTCTGCATAAATTATATAATCTATGCGTTATCATTTACAAGCTACAAGACTTTAAAGTTTCATCAAAGTCTAGAATGCAGTTTTAGCGTGAAAAAATAACAAACGTGCATAAGTCTCCACAAACTTTCTTATTAATCATATTACTAAGATGCAAATTTATTAATTGTTGTAGACTGATACTTAATTAAGTACACTAATAACGAATAAACTAAGTTTTGCTTCTTATTAATTAAATATTATTAGACATTTTTTTTAAATTAAATTATGTTGGACATAAAATTTTATAGCATTATATGTACATTAATACGTCTCGATGCCATTCACACAAATGTCATGAATTATGAATCATTTTATTTCACTTCCGTGTGGATATTGATCTATAAAATTTATTTTTTATTAGCTGTTTAGACTTAATAGATAGCAAACGCTATCTTGTTTACTGTGTTTTGGTAACGCGACGAAATTCATTTATATATAATAAAATGTGAGCTCATATCTCATATTTTTATTATACATAAACACTGATACTAGTGTAGATTTTACGTGTTGAATGTGATATTAAAAACTATCAAAATATAAAATATGTAATAAAATTGCCCAATTACTTGTTATACAAAACCTCGTAATTCGGATTTTTTGACTCATGTGGGCAGCGTTTAGCGTAATTGTTAAGCATTATCGAAATTCTTCATAAAATAAGGCATAAAGCGAAGATGTAGTCGCTATATTGTTGGAAAAAAATATATTCACGTAAGCAACGTCGTGCACAAAATGTTCTTCTTTAACTCAAATTTCTTTTAAAACAAGTTTCTATCACGCCTTCAATAAAATTAGCGTTAATAATTTGCTAAACTAAAAATATTTCAGCTATATTCATGAGGAGGTTAATATTCCCGTAAAATTAAGTAACCGCTTGCCCTAGACTGTATTTATTATAAATGCTTCAGTTAAATGTTAACTGCTTATTGACTGGTCAAGATTTTGACGTAATGCGGTAAACTTGTTGACCTGGCATTTAAGACGTAAAACACCAAAATGCCCTTTAATTTTTAATATAAAATTTACATTTATACAACTTATATTGTGATAATACAGCTTTAGAAATATATGTGAAAAATATGGCAAAACAATTACATTCGCATTATATTCGGACCCTTTCTTATCGTATGTAATATTGGTTTTTTATTACTATGCTATAGATCAGGGTGGAAAGCAATAAAAATCGAATGTTCCTCTTGGATTAGAGCAAACCCTGACATATGTGACACATGAAAGCCTCATCCTGTCTCTTTTTAAGGGTCTTCCTTTCCCTTCATACCGAAATAACACTCTACATACAAACATTTAATATTTCATACATACATATGTGTATTAATAAATTAATATGTCGGGTTTATCAGCAAAATTCCAATTTCATAAAATAAAGCACCCTAAAATAAATAAATCAACATTGACATTTTGGTTCCGAAGCCATTAATAAAGACATCCAAATTTCCGTACATTCTGGGCGCGTTCCATTTATAAAATTAAAAACATAACGGCAACGTCACACAAACATATTCGTTCTCGCAAATAATTTCGACACAAAGCAAACCACTGAAATCACGCTAACAAGATGCAGCTGTTGCCGTCTCTCGAGCGGACTCCATTTTGAAAAACTCGTTGGAGTTTTCGAAAATAGAATATAAAATGTGTCACTCCTTCCCTAATAAATCAGCCATGATTAATGCTCCTAAGTTAGGAACGGAGCGCACCGCGTGACGGGGCCTTACCTCATTGGGTGGCGCGGTCGCCATATTGCTCCGAGCTTGTAGCTGTCAAACTTTGAAATATGGCGGCTTGCGTTTCTTCGTTCGGATTTGTCTACGTCTTGTCTCAAAATAACTATCAGGAGATTGCAAAACTTTTAACAATACATATATTCTTCACGTTTAAAATAAAATGGATTTAGTAAAAAATACGAAACTACAAAAGCATTCCCTTGTTAATTTCACGGAAATTTTGAGATATTGGATGTTTTGTTCTGAATGTGTAAAATTATCTCGATACATTGAATTCGAAGAAATAAAAATCTTTTGATTTATATTTTGACAGGGCGAGCCAAAACATCGTGTTTTATTTATACATCGAAATTTATTACGATAATAAAAGTGACAGGTAAGAGTGATCTCAAGTTTTTAAGTAACGCAATGCTTTTTGGCTTTTGATTTATAATCGTGTTTTCCGTTCAAGTTTTGGGACTTACCTATATTTTTGGCGTATAAGACAATTTTTATGTTAATATTAATCTGATTTTATACGCGATAATGTATCAATGAATATTATGAAAAAAATATAGTCATTAAGTGAGATATAGTCATAACTTCAAGGAATTAGTCGTTAAGTAGTCGTCGTAAGTCGTAATAAGTCGTAAAAAGAGAGTAAGGTTAATTTCAATATATTTTTTTATATAACCATCTGCTTATCACGACCTGTCTGATCCGCTTATTTAACCGCAAAATCGTGCGAACATCGTACTAAGTAACCACTCAATACTAGTCGCGAGCGCGTCAAGTATACAATTTGCCCCTTAAACGATCAAATTAAACTCCGCGGAACCATTGCCTGTTATGAACATGGAGTGTCTACAGTTTACTAAAGTGTCCGTTCAACAGAACTGACAATTTGCGATTTAACGTACGCAAGTAAGAACATAAAATCGAATCAAACTGCAGAGATAGCGATCTTAGTCCAATTCATGTTATTACTGAGCGGAGCGCAGCGGTAGCAAAAACACGAGTGATTGTACTGCCATAATTTATTTGAAATAATGTCTTCATTTGTCCCTCTACTTCACGTATCGAAACATAAACCATAGTATATAATTTCATCAAGTGTTTTTATCAGGTAAACTTGATTTAAAATATAATGATTTTATGTGATTATCCATATGTTTTCGTGTTCATAGTTTAATAAATAACTAAATAGTACTTTATAAATTCTACCTGTTATAATTTGTAATATTTTTAAGATAACCTAAAATATAACTATTATATTTTTTTTTCGGTGCTAAATAAAATGAATAGTAAACAAAGCAGCACGTAAAAAGTTTTATGGACAATTTATCACAACTCAGTATAAATCCACTAGCTGCTGACCGTACCGCACGAAACAATATAATAAAATAGCCAGTTGAAATGATACCGCAAAGTTGCAACTCCCAACGCTGCGATGCGGCTTATTATATTGATAGCTGTGATACGAAATTGCTGCAAAGAGGCCTTTTACTCGTTCAATGGTAATATTTACACGAACTTTTTTTAAAGGATATTTTCTTTTTGAATTTAAAGTGCTATTTGTAAATACTTGGATGGAATTGATTTATATTACTTAACTAGCTGCTCACTACAGTACTCTCGTAAATTGCAAAAATAACTTATAAGAAATAAGTAACTTTCGGGGGTTGATAATTCTCGTGTGTGTGTATAACGCGATTTCATAACAACATCCACGTTGCGCAAACAAAAACAAAGTTGTTTCGCTTTCAACTTACGAGCGTTGAATTTTGTTTCGCTTAACTCCGAATCCACGACGGGGATCCAGAGGAAATTTCGCAAAGCTCAGACGGAGTCACCTGAACGTATTCAAAGACTTTGATAACCAAGTTGGGCGGAACAGTGTATAAGTTAAGCTTGACTTTAGCAAAGAAACCGCAGAGCCGCGCCGTCTGACGACCGACTTAAATCTCCGCCCGAGGAAGGTCCTGAATACACTAACTAAATGGAGGGAACAAAGCCCTCCTCCGCTGCAACAATAGTGCTTTTCTGAAGTGCTAAATCTAACTACTTTTAAAGAAAGTAGCTGGAAATAAAAATAATTATGCATAACAGCAATAATAAATATATAGCGAATTTAACATAACTTTTATTCGAGAGTTAAGTCCTTAAATATCACACAGAAACTATTTATTTCACAAACAATAAAAACTGTACATTAAAAAAGATAAATCAAGTAATATATACTTCATATTGTAACTGAACTTAACAATGAAAACTCTGTTCTAAAAGACTAATTGATAAAGGCAGCTTTTATTTTGGCTGTACTATCGGTATAACTATAATATATAATATATAAATAAGTTAAGTTTTTGGCAAAACCAGGGGATACAGTCAATTCCTTTCCATGCATATAGTACTTAAACGTAGAGCTCGTCTTTGAAGCAGGGATTGTGCTAAGATTTTGTTTGCCTCTCAAATAAACATTCTAGATTTGCGGTCTGAATGCCATGTTAAGACGGCACAGCTTCACTCGAGACTTATTTATATGCAAACAAAGGAAATTAAAATACTAAGGGAATGCACTTTGTGCGCTCGGTTAGGTATTTTCGAGAACAAATTGAAACAAAAGTCATTGTTAAACGTAAGCATAGCTTTGAAACTACAGCCTGTATAGACTTTGTTTATGAAGATAATTCATACGATACTATGTACATTATAATCATATAGTAAAATCATATTAAATACAATAAATCTGATTTGATTTTCGACAATAACATATCACGAAAAGCGTCGCGTCGCGCTACATCCCATAAAGCGTTCCCTTCCTAAACCTGTGTCAATAAAGATAAAGGAAAACTAATATCAAAACAGGAATAGGTACGTGATAAGAAAACATTTATTCCCTATGTTTAATGCATGATTTGTCATAATTTTCCACCCTCCCCCGCCACGACTGTTGTTTTGTATCTAACGGGGAAATGGGCGTGCGAGATTTATTGTTCATCTTATTTATCTCGGACGTTATGAAAAACTGTCGGGAGGGAAATATCGAGTGCTCTTCCAGGTTTATTAACAAATATGCCTCCGGGTTTTAGGGGGACCCCATTCTTCTTTTCCTCTATGTTTCCCTTACATCGAATACTAGTTAATTTTGTTTTGTAATAAGACATATATGTTACGTATGGGTTGAAATCTAAATTAAAACGTAACGTTCTTAATTTATTACAGAAAACATCACATCACGTTAAAAGCGTCCGTAAATTTATTTGAAATTAATAGTTCGACTCCGAAAAAAATTTCACTTAAACAGCATTATGATTTATAACCTCTGTCTATTTTAATAAACAGGAAGCTCTTGAAGAATCCTTTTATCCGTACGCCATATTTATTGGATATCGATGCGGTTTTAGAGTATTTATTTTAGTGGGTTTTAACGTCCCTCGGCAATAAAGACGCGAATCAGAAGTAGAGCGTAAATCATAATACTGCGCCCGCCGCCCGTGTTTGCTCTCGCCCACATAATCCGTTCGTGAGGCGGTAAATCCATCCTGCGTTGTCGCGAACTGCACTAAATCATCATAAGGGAATCCCGTTGGATGTCTACACAACGGCGAATTATGTTCAGCTCGTGGCCATTGAAGAAAACGCAGGTATGCTAACGTAGTCTCGACAAACAAGTAAAACACGTCTTCAAAACTTGTGTACAGTGAATATGGGTATATAAGTGAAATCGATTCAAAAACCACTAGAATGAAACTTTTATCAAGCAAAGCAAGCAAGGATGCTTATAGACGTAAAACTTCTTTAAATACATTATTAACCTAATGCCTTTAAAGAAATGGCTATAAAAAAATACCGGAACAAAAAGGTGTAGAGGCGTAGAACTTCGTAGACTACAAGTCCTATAAACAATAACCTAGTGTCGTTATTCAGTTTACATAGTTAGATCACTGATATTTTTGTCTTCAATACGAACCTTATATATAATAAAGTGTGTTTGGCAAATTTCAAACTTATATTTTGTTTAAAAATCAAATAATCAATTTGAAAAGTTCGATATGAAGTAATAAAGTAAAGAAAAAAATGTTTTCATGTTTTGTATTGACGCGAAGACGTTCCATGGAATGTTTATGCTAGAGTTGATAACTAATCTAGCGTGACAATTCATTGAATACTTATATCGGACATAGATTAATATTGTTCTTAATTGACGTATTTACTAAATAATTCTGCTTAATTTATTTATTTATTTATTTATTTTTTTTATGGAAAGGAAGACAAACGAGCAGACGGTTCACCTGATGGTAAGTGAT
>JAOCPS010000033.1:1801684-1814184 GCA_025505425.1 Graphium colonna | reverse complement strand
GTATCTAATTCATAAAGATCTATACATAGTATTCGAAGGTAGAAAAATAGAATGAAATTAGGAAGTCACCTGCTTCTTTTTCAAAAACCGGTTAATTTTTTTTCGTACGAACATATATAAACCCGCATTAATTTCGCGATGCAGACGAGAAATTTAAATTTAGAAGCGCAGCATCAAATGGAATATGTATGCGGTCCATACGCAGCGCGGAATACAAAACATGCCCTACGTCTTGCAATGTCGCAGCGCATGTTCTATTCCCGTCTTTGCTCTAATACCTATATGCTATCTAGGCTATCTATGCTAACCGCAATAGTTCCTACGTCCGAATATAGCGACAATGCTACGTTCTAAATCAGGGGTAAACAACCTTTTATTGCAACTGGCCAATTCAAAGTTTAAAATTTTTTGGCGTCCCAAAATCACAGTTCGTAATAATATTTAAAATTATAGTCATATTATTATATTTGCATTTATAATGAAACAAAACACCATTAAGATATTATTCGGGCTGCGGGTTGCCTACCCCTGCTATAAATGCTGTATAAGATACATATGAATACATAGATTATAAAGTTTTAAGAGGGCTAAAATATTATATATATATTTATTTTATTATTTTTTAGTTTCTATTTAAATCCCTGAGTTGTCAAATAACATAATTTAATACATGTGGAAAAACTCACGATTGAATTACTCCCTATATTATCGCATTTTAATGTGATTAAAAACATTTTATTATATTGAAAAGTGCCTGACGTTCGGAAGTTAAATTTAACCACCCAAGTTTAAATGTTCCTAAGCTTAAATGGTATTTTTAATGTAAAAAAGGCTATATTATTTTTTTTATAAATTGGACCAGAAAAGTTTTATGTCACTGGTACATATTGACGTGATTCCTAATTGAAAAAAAAATTACAATAAGCGGAGATATCAATCAATAGATAACCTTCTTTTCGAAGTCGGTCGAACCTATTCAAATACACATCGAACACCGCCCTGTGATCATAATAGACTTTCAGTCAGCCATAAACACCTATAATGGGCAATTCCAATTCCTGCTTACCTCGTCTTAATCAACGGAATAGCGTCACGACGTTGAAACCTTACAGGGTCTTAATCACGAAGCCTGACTGCGGCTGGAATGGGGCCAACAGTTTAAATAAGCATCCTATGTCGATATTAAATTGACGTTTTATACGGAATATTAATTTAGGGGCACCTACATAAAGATAATAAAGGTAGTGTGCTAAAAGAAATTGTTAAGCTTTCGTTCATATCGAAGAAATCTAGGTAATGAATAAAAAACTGTTTCGTTAAAGTCTTTATAGAGTATTTTGAAGAAAACAAAAAGTATTTAATTTAAGAAAATCTTTCAGTTGAAAATGATGACGAGTTTCTTTCTTTTACTGGAGTTTTCACCACTATAGATTTCATCTTGTATTTTTTATGGAAAGGAAGACAAACGAGCAAACGGTTCAGAACAGCGATCCCGGCGCCCATAAACACAGTCAACATCTGAAGAGTCGAAGAGTCGAGAGTGCGTTGTAAGCCTGAGAAATTGTATAGAATAAGTTATTGGATAAGATGGGGTCGGGATTTAGGATTTGGCCCCTCCATAAGAGTGGAAAAAGAAAAGAGTAAACTATCCGGCACCCCCAAAAGTCATGCATACTTTATTTTATGCCGACTTTATAAAGGGCGGTGGTATTTAGAAGTGGTACAAAAGCTGTGAAAAGATGTTATGCTCTACCACCTGGTGCCACATACACAAACTTACTGTGAGGAACAGTACGTTGCAATATAATACATGCACCAAACTAATTGTTGAACGCTCGTAAGTCCTATAGGGCAGTTAGATGCACCTAAACGTATATTAGAATACGTCAGAGCCTAAGGCCTTGAATTTAGCCGTTGTTAATTTGTCACAGTGAATTAGCTACGGGGGTAACAGATAGCCCTAGCATGTTGCACCCCGCACGGCGCCAATATGCTCGTAAACGTCGTTCCGGACCAATTTAATACCTAACTATATGCCTGCTATCTAGATCTCTATCTGTTAAGGACGGCCATTGCAATGCGCAAATTAACGGCGTTGCCCGATCGAAAGAAACAAGCAACATGCGTAACATAGCAACCTCCAAAAAAAGAGTCACGAAAAATTATTAGCCTCTCAATTGATTAGGTAATTTTACAAATCGTACACCTATTTTTATGTCGACTCTTTCGAAGTAGAATAATAAGAGGCATTTAATAAATTAAATAATAAACGAAAACAAGAAAAAGAAACTTGTATTATCGCCCAGTAATAAGCTTCTCGAGTGTGAGAATAACTTAGCTACTCGTACATAATTTATTTAATAAAAGAGATGTATTTAATGCCGGCATTCTATGTATATTTAACACTGATTTCTAAACGCGATAAGTATAAAAAATGTCGCCGCAGCATCTGGCCGATAATGAGATGCAATTAAAAAAGAAAACATCGTGTAATGAACTCGGAGCGTGGCTTCGCATCTTCGAATAATGCCGCCTTTCTAACGGTAAAGTTACGACCGGCCAAATGTAAAAAAAGCGACCGTACGTAACTTTTCATACCTTTGTGTTAGAGATAAAGGGAGAAAGTTGCGCAACAAACGTCCAGCTTTCTAAAATCCGATATTGTCCGTCCATTGTTCGTGGACCAACTGTTTTTGGGGTAAAGGTCTCAATGCATTTCTAAAAACGCATCGGCGGGTGGCTAGCACCATTCAAAAGAAAGTTTGTTTTGTTTCATTCAACTCCTAATTACTGGCTATAAATGCACTTCAGTTCGGTAACTTTTTAACAAAGAACTCATACTTCTTTTCATCGTATTAAAAAAATATTAAGCAACCAGCCTCTCATATTTCTGTCAATAAATCAATATAGAAAAGAGAAATGTCGTATACACACGAATAAATTAACGACATGTCCCATAACTCTAGTGGTATTAACATCTTGCCTACGAAGTCGGATTCCCGTTTTCGACGCGAATACTTTCTAGTTTTGTTCTTGTGTAAATACAGGTTGTCGTGCCGGGGCACGGTTGGAGCGGCTTGTTAGCGAACAATGCTGGGGACACTATATGCACATATATACACTACTAGATGCTCCACGCGGTTTTACCTGCTTAATACTTTTTTTTGGGATTTGTCCAAAAGTTATCCTATATGTTAATCCAGCTAATAAACTACATGTGTGTCAAATTTCATCCTAATTCATATTCCCGTTTTGACGTGATGGAGTAACAAACATACAAACATTCACATATGTAATATTAGTATAGTTATGCAGATATGATAAGCACAAGAATCTGCAAACGAATTTTAAGTTTATCTTTTTTATGAAGCAGAAAAAAATTAGGCGGTTTGTCGTATCATAAGATATCAGCAGTTGATTTCGCAAAATCTGAGTTCTTCAAGCAATAGGTTTTCTTACTTAAGGTTACAAAAAAATGTTTGCATTCAGAAAATTTAATTTATGGAAGAACTTTACTTCAAGTACCGTTCCATTGCCGTCGAAGTCATTGCACTAATGAAAATTGCGTGACAAGAATGAATAATAATAAATAATATACAACTGAAAAGCGACTAAGAAAGTCGACGGGTTAGTCGAGGGGCATGGCGGCCAGTGAGTCTTTTACCGTCATAATTCATTGATACTTTAACCTCTGGAAATTCATGTTAATTTGATTATTCTTATATCAATTTGAATAACCTAAATTGATATAAGTTTTTTCCAAATATTTATTTTACATCTCACACTCGTTTTTCAACGTATATTAATCGTTGAAACAAAACAAACTAGTGTAACGATTTTATCTCGACGTCGAATTTATGTCGTTCTTAATTATTTCTGATACAGTAATGCACTTCCTTATCTTAATTTTTGTTTTTATTTCCAAATCATAAATTAAACACGTCAACACTTATTTGCTCTACACCTTTATATAAAAGCGAAGATGTTTTAATGAATAAAACCGCTTCATACATATAATGGCTATTTATAATGTATGCGATGTGGTAAACGCGGCCATAAACAATAACTAACGAGTTTGTGTAGACGTTTATTATTGTCTAGTAACATCACAATAATGCATCAACTATATCAAGCACCATTGCCTCGGATACACGCTCGACGAATCGTTCGGAATTAAGAAATAAAGTGGAACGGATAAAAAGTCAAATATGAAATGCGCGATTTCAAATGTCCCCGGCCGGTTTGCGGGCACGATCTTTTTTGTTAATGCGTTGGCGACTCAATAAGTGCATTGGTACTCGTAGATATGAAGCACAATGCCGTGCCGAGATAGATTGCGCCCGGAGTGGGCAAAGCTGCATCTAAGCTTCCTGCATTGCCAGTCGTGACTGCTGGTAACTGGGGCGGGGCGGATTTACATTTAAAAACGACCAACGTCGTACCTACAGCGTTGATACTTTTTTGAAGTTAAAATTTCTTTAGCTGTGTACGCCGTTTTTCATTTTATTTGTATGTCACCTTGTCATGTATTGCGATGTGTACAGGTAAGCATATGCATGCATACCCTCTTTTTAGATTAGAAAAATCTTATGAGTAAGTACACATCATCGGCTATCTATAACACGATTGCTACGCTAAATTAAGGAGACATATTGCTCAGTATATAAAAAAAGAGTGTCATGGGGACTGTAGGCAGAAGATCAAACTTGATGATTGTAGAAAAATATTATGGTATATAAAAAATTATAATATTATATATAGATCATATTATGTAGTATTTAATTTATATTTTTTTCGACAGTCATTCTAGTTTTAGATTCTCTCTGTTTTTTTTATTATACTGCACAATTCCGTGGCAGTAAACACTCTGCGGCGTACTTCATAACTTTCCAGAGCTCGAACGTAGTCCCGTATACAGAATTTCCACCTAATAAAAGGCCGTGTTACGTGTAGGGAGCGTTAGACACGCAATTACGAGGCAACCAGTTTAACCAGACCCGCCCTTTCTGCTACGTACATGACAAGTTGGGAGAAAAAGGGAAGATGTGTGGACAGCCACGGCTCAAGTTACACCAGTGTGCCCGCTCGTGGAGTTTCACGTTGAACGTTAATTAGTGCGTGCCTCACGTTCCTGAGCATGTATGGATTTGTTTGTGAGTTGCTCTCGCGAAAAATAGGCAAAGTCACCGCCTAAAGGTAGTTTGTGGTAACCGCAGATATCCTCATATCGATATGTCTTTAGAAATACAGCACTCCGCATAATTTCCAAAGCGAAATAAGTAGAGAAAGTTATTAAAGGGAAAAACAATAAGTTGTTAAATCTAGACTAGACTTCAGTTGTCAAAAACGTCGATAGCAGAGAAGAAGTATATATTCTGAAAAATATAATAAATTTCAAATAAATTGTATTGTATGTAATAAAACTTGCGTGTCGGAATTTTTTTTTTCGTGTGTGGAAAACTAATTTTCAGGTTATAAAATTAGGAAACAAAAAAAAACTTTTAACATTTTATGCCCCGCAGTTAGGAATTCTTAGGAAAGGTAGCAGAGAAGATAATATGTATCCTGAAATTTATAAAACATTTTAAACAAATTGTTTATATGTGTTGATTAAAGGTTTTTCGTGAGTGGAATACTAAATTTCAGCTTATAAAGTTAGGAATCAAAAAAAACTTCTAACAATTTATGCCGCCCTTAGTTACTTAGGAATTCCTAAGCGAGGTAGGTCAACCAAACACTATCAGCCCAATATACACATAGTAATTTGATGTCGAGATTAATGTACGCAACGATTCATTGTCCATTATCGTTACTAACATCAGGACGGGATCAATTAACACAATCACTATATAGCAAATTACACGCGCAAGGCGGCCATACATCTGAACACCAATAACATTAGATTTTCGAGATTGCGTTACTAGGGCTTAAACTGTGTTTATGCAAATTATTGTCCTGTTTACAAAAACAATTAATAATAATCTGAATAGTTTTTGCCGAAACATTTCCTCTTTGATCTATGTATATGAACACGATATATGTATACTCTATTTTTTGTAATACCTACTAAATTGTAGATTTAACTAAGACACTAGGATATTTTGACTCGATTTTTTAACACTGTCAAAATGTCTATAGGTAACTGTCAGTGCACTGTTAAATGGTACCGGGTATATGGAGTTTATGACTGTTAAGACTATTTTGAATAACAGCCGGTTCGAACTCCTAACCATTTATGGTCAACGCAGTAAACTGAATATGGACCAAACCCCTGATCCTAGCACTCAAAGAAGGTTCCAGACTTATCACGCATAAATATGTAAAAATATAAATATTTATTATTACCTCTGTATATGTTTATTACATTCAAGTCCACGTATCGTAAACAATATCCCGTTATTAACGAAGTGATTGAAGTGATAATAGAAAATCGGATATTTTCTTTCGGTTGACTTTCGAATAAATAAAACCTGTTCTATTCAAAAATAGTTGTTTATAACTAACCAAACTGAAGTCAATAGAAAATGTATGACTCACATCAACAGTTTGTAAACTTTTTACAGGTAAAACTGATGCCCATAGAATATCGCTTTATCGTATTGAAATGGAAACATTACTAATGATTTACAAGGAAACATAAAAATTGAACATTGTCGTATATGGTTGGTAATGTCAAGTGCGTTATTTAATTAAAAGCGTGAAAGAAGGCTTAGTCTGATCATTGTAAGAGCATCGTTTCCATAGTTTATGAGACATACCTGTCGGTCCCACTGCAAAGTCGTTGCAGAAGCAATTATAATAAGAGTTTTACATAGTTATGCCTTTAACTAACTTAAATACTACTTTAATAAGTTTTTCATTTTATTAAGTGGTAAATGTTTACGAACGCGTCAAAAAGACCGATAAATTAACATATATATGAATAGGACAGAAAAGGATATCGGATGCATATAGATGAATTTAAAATATATTTTTATTGAGTTTACAATGTGAGCTATTACACCTGCGGACAAATGTCGTCATAACACATTTCAAAAATTGATAAGTACTAAGAAATACCTAATTAAATTTCCTTATAAAGGGAAATTAGGATAGTAAGCATATTCAAAGAACAACTGGATGCTAATATTTAAAGTGGGCAGCAAGAAATGTTTTATGTGCTGCGTTTTATGTATGCTAAGAAATGCTAAGCGAATGTATCTGAAAACGAAATCCACTCGAAACATTAAGATTCAAGTCGAGAATTAATAAAGAGATAAATAAATTTAAGAGCAGCGGGAATGTGAGGCTGCCGTTACGGGTCCGGTTGGCTTTATGTGCATATCGAAGATGGATGGCGCGGGGGAGGGGAGAGGAGAATCGCGGTGGGAGCCCCCTCCCTCCAAGCCCCTCCGGACTCCTCTCACCGACCACTGGCAGTCCCGTCAGACGACAAAAATGCCATAATAATGGCCCCCGGACAGTTTTTGCTGCACCGCTCCAAATACCCACTGAGCCCCCGATACGTGACAACTCGCCGGTCATCTCCCTTTTATTGAGAAATTCGTCAGTTTTATATCCCCGATGGAAAAAAAGGACATGTCCGAGAGGACAGGAATCCGGTTGTGTCATTTCAAACACTTGATAAGTATCGCTCGGAACTTTTTCGGTTTGGAAATTCAGTGAAGGCCCCTCTTCGTTAGTATTCCGCGAATGCGCGGGACTTTTTACCCCGCACTGGATATAGGGTCACCTTTGGACTGCTTTAATTATGAAGCAATAAGAAATTTTCTCCTGTCGACGTTAGAAGGCCGGGGGCCAGTACTTTATTGGCGCAAATTCATTGTTATTCTGCATCGCGAAAAACCAAACATTCGCAGCGCCAACAAGAAAACTCTACCAAAATGTAGCTGTCTTTAATCACAATAGAGTCGGAAAAGCGAATATTATAATTGGTTGGTGAAAAAGTCTTTTCGCATATAGTATGAATGAATTTCTAAAATCTCTTTGGCCATACTATTTGTATCTGGCTGGTTTTGGTATCATTAAAAGTTTAAATTTTAAAGAATACACAAATTTTAATTAGAAAATGTGCGATTCTCGTTTGTTTTTCTTACTATCAAGATGAGTGAATGGAATGAATAAATTCGATACAATTTTAAATTTTACTATAAAAGCAACAAAATTGCAACGCAATCCGAATAAAAAATTGCGATGTTATGGACTAGTTGTTTTTAATCCGGATTTTTTTTATGTAAAAGGTGTACGTCGCTCTGGCCACCCTGTTACGGATAAAATGGATACTATTTTTGAAAAAAGTGGAGCAAGATTGACATATTAGTAGTTACGAAGTAGGTAAAGAACTGGTAATAGACCACAAAAATTTTGGCGCATCTGAAAGAAACTGGTTACACAAAAATGCTCTATATTTGAGTGCCTTGGGAGCTCACTGAAAGAAACCTATGTACTAAAAGAAACTACGTGCTCATTTATGTTTTTTTATCACAACGTAATAAAACGGACCCATTTTTGAAGAAACTGGTGACTGCTGAGGAAAAGTCGAACACGTACGAAAAAAGGTGGTGGTAAAAGGTCGGTCATGTTTCACAGACTCTGGCGAATCTCGGGTTAACTCGCCACAAGGTGATGTAGTGTGTCTAGTGGGATTGAAAGGGCATTATTCATTATAAGCTGTTACCACCAGACAGGACCATCGATTCTTAGCTCTACTGCGAATAACTGATGAAATAAAAGCAAGAAATTGAGTGAAGGCGGTCGGAATTAATCAACAGAAGGGGTGTGGATTTTTCATGATAACGCTAGATCTCATGCATCTTAAGCCACTTAGCAAAAATTAATGGTTAGGTTGGGAGGTGTTAATGCATCCGCCGTATAATCCTTCAAATTCCACCTGTGCCGGTCTCCTCATAATTCTTTAGCCAGTATCAGCTTAACATCACTAGAGGACTACCAAAGCTATTTGTCTCAGTTTTTGATCAGTCCCAGAGTCTCAAAATTTCTATGGCATTGAAATCATGTCCCTAAAAAGTTATCAAACAAAATGGTACCTTCATACTTTAGCTAAATGTAAATGAATTATACTAAAAATATTTTAATTTTCATATAAAATGCGAAGAAACTTCTACCCCGACCTCATATTTTAAATATGCAAGCGTGTTTAATTTAAAACATATTCGGTGAAAAGCAATCAGCGGAAGCAAAACGGGGTAACCTATCCACGCGGCTAATTAAAAACAAGGATCGGTTAATAATCTGCGGTGTTATTATCGAAGCGGCGATATCGGACGTCACAAAAGGTGGACCAATTAAGAGTTTCCCCGAATGTCCGAACGGAGTAGTCCAGAATGATAGCACCGTCAATTATGGCCGGTCGCCTCGCGCACGGCCAATTACCAACCATCCGAGGCGATTGATAAAAAAGACCTTCAAAATATTCGCCAGAGCGGATTCTGGTTATCTCGGAGCGGGCACCGCGGGCCTCGCGCTTTCCCGGACGTCAATTTCGTGCGGCCCAGTTCGGGTCGTCGATAATGTTAATTACGACCGGTCAAAATTATAACTTGATAAAGCCAACCGAAGCCGGCTCGCCCTGAAAAAAACGCACGAGCGCAACGCGGGGATATTTGACATTTTTGCGAAATCGCTCTTATTTACGATACGAGCGGAGGCGTAGCAAAAACTAGTCCGCGCTTCATGTATGAACCATGGCGCTGTCGCAAGAACAATCAGTTGGAGAATAAATTATATTCCAAGCGCACTGTAAATGGCCGGCGACGATTTGCGGAGCGCTACCAGCCGGACCGGTATCTGGTGGCCGTTTCTGGTAATTGGATTTCGATTGTGCTAGAAAAAGCCCATCGCGCGCTACGTCATTACCGATGCCCTTTTTGAGATAGGATAAATTGTAATTGGGGAAGTGCAGCGCTATCGCGCCGATCGGTGCGAACGCTTTGAATATTCGCTCTTAAGGGTCCCTTCGCCTGCACGGCCTCATTGTAGGGGTGGCAGACGACACCTGTATACGTTATTGTGTCGCATAAATTCCGCGGTTCTCCCGCAAGGCCCATGGTTTATTGAACTCGGCATCGAGATAAGATGCGTCTGTAAGGAGGTGGAAGCGGCCCCGAGCGCTCTGTAATCTCGTAACTTTTCCGTATTAATTTGCATTCGTGCGTTTGTTGATTTAATACGTTCCATGTACGCTTTAGAACACAACATAACCAATGATAATATTTTCTTTAGTACAATACAACACATGTGCAGCGCAAGTGTTTATTATATTTTCAAAACTTAACATATTTTTTAGAAAAATTATCACCGATTAACAAAATAAATTAATCAATTTAATGACAAACAATAACTCATTATTGTGTACAAATAAACCGATTTCTATTATATACTCTGCTATAAAATACTACCTAACATTCGTTGACTTACACCACCATAAGAAGCTCGCATTAGCACACAATAATGTGCACTTGGTTTAGTTTAGAGGAATCTCGTCCTCCTAAAACGAATATTTCCCGAGCCAGCAATGGAAATGTGAGGCCGTGCGCGGGCGCAGGTATGGGCGGGCCGAGGAGGGTACGCGGGGGCAGGGGGGAGTACCTGAAGGGGGGGTAACTGAGGGGAGGGGGGTTAGCCGCTAATGAGGAGAGCCGTGCGCTGCCCTCACGCACACTCTTTATGTGCTTAGGTATGAATACAAATGAATACCTACGCCCATTTCAATTACGATCGCTGCAAAACGCGATATTGTTCAGAGAATTATTGTATCATTGTAATTGCAACTGTTGTACACGTTAAATACAGTTATAGCATTTAAATTTAATTTGACAATATCACTGTTTTAATGTAAGATCATATCACGATACATTAGACTTTTTAAACGATAACTCAAACTATTAAACGTTCGCCCTTTTCGCTCATATTTCACATAAATATTCACCGAGCGCCCTGCCACATTCCACTAGCACCCAAATACTCTATCTAAAAGCACAATAAATATTAGCCAATAGGCACTTCGTGTGTGCTAACGTTACAAGCGCTCGCTTTTAAACGAATTGCTATGTGCCTATAACAATAAAAACCGCCAATACGCCCTTTCGCACATTCTAATGCGCTCCTTCATTTGTCGGGGGCACGCGGCGGGTGAAATTCCTCCCAAATACATACAGACTTAAGATCCGCATAAAGCACCCGCAAGTATGGCGGCGAGATTTATACGGGGCCTACGGAGAGCCCGAGGCTTTGCTATGATGAATTGACACTTTTTCAGCCTACGCCGACAAATTTCAAACCCCCCCAACGATATAGTACGTGAACTGAATTAAGTGGTCCAAACTTGAGACTCTGAAGCCCAGAAGCTTTTAACGTCTCAAATAATTCAAATATATTAGATTCGACGGGTTTTGAGTGTAAGAGAAACGGTAAAATTCACAGTAAGTAGCCATAGGCCGTTAATTAACGCATCCATAATTACGTTTAAACACGGCGCTATCGCAGCATCTATGTTTCGTTGGTGTTTTGTTTTAAGATCGATGGATAGTCGAAACGCAGCCTATTTATGTTAAAATTCTCCCTTCATTATGCGCGCTCGCGTGGCGCGGACAAAAACAAACAGTTTATATACGCGGTGCAACACCATTGCCCACCGTCACGAAATCTTAGCTAGCATTCTTGCATATGCAATGCGGCCATGATTTGTTGGTGGCGCGCTATCGCGACATCTCGTAGGTGCGACGCGCATATGTAATTTACTTTCATAATACGAAATCGAACGGCTTATATATATGTCCTGAAGTCTTAATTAGACCGTACACAAAAAGGGTAACACGAACTCGATATTCAAGACGCACGATGACTTCATCGGACGGGGCTTTAGGCAATCGTCTAAATTATAATAATAACCGGGCGTGAGCTCATCCGTTTGGCCGTCTTAATAAAGCCATTATAAATATCTGATTTTCGACGTACGTCCATTGAGCGGACGGCGAATGCCAAAGGGTTATATGCGAGTATTGTTGTTACGGTTGCGTATTTTAATTATTTCCCCGTCGTTTTGACGTTTATCGTTCATCTCATGCGTTCTAATGGTTGACTTTTGTCTATGAAAACGTTAAGAATCGTATGAAAACTGTAATGCGTGAACATCTATGTCAATTAAATACTTAATTTTTTTTTTGAAAAAGTAACCGTTTTAGTCGATGGTATGGCCGTGAGTCGATGGCGAATGAATAGAGAAGTGAACCATGTTTCATTCAAACGTTCACTATATCAATCTTCATTAAAGTCTTAGAAATCCTTACGTTCAGTATTTGGGTTTTATTCTCCGTCTTGTGGATATGTTAGGTAACGCGAAGTAGAAACACAAAGCGGTGGTCTAATGTATAAAACATTTTGCACGAGCTGCCAGGAAACGTCTTGCATGCAACTTAGGGTCTCCACTGTTTGGGTGGCAATGTAAAAGGGTTTTAATTAGTTTCGTATCCGTATAGATA
>JAOCPS010000033.1:1764132-1780189 GCA_025505425.1 Graphium colonna | reverse complement strand
CATGGGCGCCGTCAGAATGGCACTCTACGCTATAAGATAGAGCTCACCATTAGCTATTTTATTAAAGATGATAAACAAATTTGAAACATTTTGCTTAAACAGAAGCTCATTAAATATTTTTCTATCTACTTCCGGTGCATTTGATTCGATGGCTTATTGGTGCAAGTGTACCTCTTTGCCTTACTCGCCAGGCGTCCATGTTTTCCTGGAACTTATTACGTGACGTAGCTGTACAAAATCGAAGCACTTTTCGTTGTCAAACGGAGTCCGATGGCAGGAATGCGACCTCGATGATCGAATTAGCTCTGTAACTTGATGCGACACTCGCGCGGGCGTTCCGACGGAGTGGCCGGCCGATGCTGTGGAAATATCCGACGAATGCACCGCTTACATAAGCGAAGCAATCGTGTCTATCGTCTTGATGGAATTTCTCGTGAGAAATATATTTCGTTAGCAAGTTTTTCAAGCCATAATCATTCATATACATTGAAACAACTTTAATAACTAAAATATAAACAAAATATATGAAAATACAATATGAACAAAATATGGAATTAAATATGAGTAATATCAAAATAGTTACACGCCACGTTCACGTATTAAAAAGTTATTGTAGTATGGGAGTTAATTAAAGTTTGATAAACAAAGATACAAGCCCAAACATATCGTTTAACTTAAAAACACTAAGATGTCCAGTCTAAATTGATAAAACATTCATTACAATTATTATAATAATAAATATATTCCTTGGCCTGATTACGGATGCATAATTTCTTTTTAGGATGGGTCGGGATTAAGGATTTAGAGGGGAAAAAGAAAAGGGTAGTCATGACCATCCGGCATCCCCAAAAGTTAGGCATTACTTTATTTTATGCCGACTTTATAAAGGGCGGTGATATTTCCCCGGGCCGTAGAATAGCAGCAAAAGCAGTGAAAAGATGTTACGCTCTACCACCTATAAACTATATACATTTTGTATAAATACTTTTATATAAAAATAATTTCATAGTTTTCAGCTTTCTCTTCTATTGACTGTTAATGTTTTACTGATCCCTTAATTAACTGCTTATGTTTTTACTAGATATCAAATGCCACTAGGACAGTGTTGTACGAATATCGATAATCATATCGTTTCGGCTATTGGAATCGGCACAGTATCATTGTATCGGTGCAGATTAAACATCGGTGCCTGGACGCGATAATTTATCCGACGCGCCCCCGTGTGTATTAGCCGTATCCGACTAATACCGGCTTTCGATATTCGGCGCTCGGTCGCGATGCGATGTTTACGAGCGCGGCTCGCATTAGACTGTCCGCCCGTAGGTAAATTAGCACAGATGCTCGCCACTGTTACAGTGATTCATTCCAAATTGGCTTTTCAGCGGGGGGATGCGGGAAAAAATGGACGCGGCTTGCGGCGGTTGCGGATTGCGGGATAGACTTTAAATTGGCCGTTCGAAGTATCGTCTTTCAGCTGAAAAATGTGCAGTGGGCAATTTTTTATTTTTTTAGTAGCTGTTGAAATTGATAAGACCTTACCTATTATAATGGCAGGTTAAATAATAAACATGGTAGATAGTGCGGCATCTGTAAGGTATGTTAGTTACATATTGATTAAAACCTTTCCCACTAAAGAAAACTAAACGAATTTTCATTAAAGCGATGCTTTAAAAAATAGTATGTAAATATAAATTATAACTGTGTAAGGTGCGTAGATGCGGCGATGAGAGTGCAATAGCAAAATGATTAACTGCACTGCATTTGTACCGAGGCGGTCTCGCATCGGTAGTAGCGGGAACGCCTCTAGATGCCTATCACTTTGAAAAGGCCGCCTTAATGCGCCCTGGCGTACAGCCGATGAATTATGCGCGGAATCGTATGAGCTATTTGATGTAGACCAATTGTGTCCGATCGAAAACACGCTGTAAAGATCAGGCGCGAGCTAAGCAAACACCCTGTTTGTAGCCATTGCTTATCGTTGTTTATATGCAGCTAGAAATTACGGTAAATTTAATGAGTTTTCACTTTAACCCACATATAAAAAAGTCATTGCTGTAGTAGTGAACTATTGAAATATATCCGTGTGAAATGATCAACGGTGATTTTCAAGACATAATTCTCGTGTAAATACACGAAATGCGCGCGTTAATGTTGCATTTCCCAATAATGAACCGGGTAAATTACCTTTTAATATAAATAATCCATGCCAAAGGGTGGCTTCGATGCGCCGCTACTGCAAATCAACCGCCACCCCTCCCGGGGCCCACCGCGGGCTGTCGACGATAAATAAAATTCACGTTTTAACAATAAAATGCATTTTCCGCAAATGCTCCCGGTGAATTATTGTCCGAGCTTTACGAGCTTAAAATTATATGAGCACGTGAAATTTTCGATCTCGATAATGCATGCGTTGTGTATCAACAACACTATTTTCAACAGATTTGAAGTTATGACCCAATAATAATATGTACATACTTAATTTATCTCCACACCCGGCCTTGGTTTTATATTACAACCATTTTTTTCGAATGGCGTAAGTGACAAATGCCAATGTTTAAAATAAAACATAAGTGTATATCCTTGTTCATATTATTAAATATTTTTTTTTAAAAATTGTTAAAGTATGTTTTAAGCAATGGAATTTGTAAGTGGATTACGAGAGTTCCACTTCCGTTAATTTCTGCCTTCAAACATTATTATACGTTATAATAAGCCCCTAAAATTAGGGTAATTTTAATATATGTCCTATATATCTTGATCGAAATTGTGTCATTTTTACCTACTAATGCATTGACGACGATACTAAACAAGAGCACCCTAAAAACGCAACGAACATCGGCCTCCCCAAAATAGCGTGTCACGCACCGTCCCCAAAATACTTATAAAACATTTGGCGATGGTAAAAAAGTAATGTTTTATTTCCAACAAAAATAGATCGCATGGCCGCGTGATGGAGAACCAATAGCGCGTCCCCAAGGCACAGATGGCGACACAAGCGCACAGATAGCAGAAATATGAATTGTGGACTTCGATATTTGTCACTTGAATTACAACTCCCTCGGGAGCCGGACCGGCCCTCACACCTCGTTTGCGAAATGATCCATTTTTTTACAGAATTCCCTATCTATCGACTGTATATAAAACCGTTGGCCGACATGATTCGTTTATCCAACCTCCCACGTCATGCGAATGAAAATCGAAAATATTTACATGGTATCTAAAATTAAACTTGTATTTCTATTTCGCTTCAACACGTGATCGGTGATCTTGAATTAGGCAAAAAGAAATAAACTTAACGTTTCAACATAAATAAATACAGTTTAAAAGTTTCGTCACTCATAAAACATTCTAGATGTATTTATATAATCATTCGCTCCTTCACATTGTCAAATCACTTAAGCTTGAGTGTATATTAAAATTCATACCAACGATTGAACTTCAAAAAACTATAACTAATATAAAAATGTTATTTTCTTTAGAGAAGCGTTTTCTAATTTGCCACATCCTTCATGAATCTGGCATGACTATCATCCGGTAGCAATAAGTAAGCGTAACTTGTAATAACGGCCACTCGCACCCTGGAAACCAATTTGGGAGGTATTTGTAAATGTCAAATATGTTTGTGCACACCTATTTATTGCGAGCATCCCTCACGTACGAGTAAATAACGTAGACACTGCGATAAAGTGAAAAGAGATACCGGAGCATAGTGCCGAACTACGCCCTAAATTCCTATCCCTGCAACACGAAAAGATACTTTAACGCCTGTTAATACGATAGCTTTTTATATGAATCCGGTTGGACTTATTACGTTCAGAATTAAGCCCAAAGCGTATACAAGTGGAAAACTCGGTGCGCCACGTGCAAATGATTCATATCCGTCCCTTAATTAAAGAAGATTTTAATTGTATCGGATGCCTGTGAAAGCGAAAATAATGCAGTCCTAAATTGGGGTCGGCCCTCCGGAATTTATATTGTGAGCCGTTCGAAATATTGCTTCGCGTGCTTTTCCGATCTTAGGGATTACTCTATTTACCCTTAGGTATAAATAACACGACGTTGATATTTCCTGTTATAATCCATAGCCGATTTTAACCGAACCCGAACTTTAACCATTAGCTTTATAAATCCCCAAAAAGTGTTTGTATTTATTACTCTAAAGGGTTCGACTTTGTAAATAACGAACGGCTCAAAGTAACAAAACTTGAAACACCCTTAATCCAGTAAATTCATTTCGCGTATATAAAGTCAAGCTGCCGCCAACTTAAAATATCTTTCTTAATTACAAAAGCCTTTGTTGAACGTATCTGATCTATGTAAACAGACGGGGCGAATGTTTTAAATAGCAGCCTAACAAATAGGTTCCGGTTGGGCGAAATAAGCGAAACTCTTTAATTAAGGGATACATGAGGGTCTTAGACGAGACGATTTATATCGTCATACATTTTAATGAAAAAATATATTATGATACAAGAATTAAACATGAATGTGTAACTGTAATAGCGTGGTCTTATGTTGGAAGTAGGCAAGTATTTGTGCTTGTAGAACAAGAAAGCTTTCCAGATATACTAATGAGGCCTTCTCCATGCCAGAGGCACCGACGTTCCATGAATGCATTACCGTATCAGAAGCATAGATATCAAGTGCCGAGCCGAGTTGGCAAAACGACAATTCGGTGTTACCATTGAGACAAGCCGTGATATATTCGTCCCGGCTAAATAAGCCACGGACGCCAAATAAACTCGTTCGAATGCCGACGTGTAAAACTTTGCCATGCCATAGGTTCGAATGGGAAAACCAGTTGACGCTGGCAACGTCCCTAAGTCCCGGTGTATAGATCGGAGTACTTCATTTGGCGAACAATGGGAACACGGGTCCCAGCGCAGGCACTGGATAAATTGACTGGAGATTTAACTCGCGCCCGCCCGCGGAAAATTGGGGAAAATCGATTTAAATATCTTAAATGTGACGGTTTATCTCGATGGAGTTGACTCGCAGCCGAGTCTTTTGTAACGAGTTTCTCTTAACAAATGATCGAAACAAATTAGCTGTAGTTACACGAAGTCTTTTTAACACTTATTTTTATAATGTATTGAAATTAATTTTAGCAAACGTAAAAATTATTGCAGTAGAAGATTAAACTGCCAATTACGAATTGTGAAGCGCAGGTGCGAGCTAACTAGGCAGATCTATTAAGATACTGCTGGACATGGGCTGTCGTCTTTAAGATTCATCTTGTTTGCACGCAAGTATTATAACATGATATATTTTAAATTTCAATGAATGAACATATTTTGTATTATTTTATATACGAATGTTATACCTATTTGATACCAGTTTAAAAAATCTTTTCCATTAATATTAACATTATGATACAAAATTAAATAAGAAATTTTATCTTGTAATTATATATTTTTTTTACAGAATTTTCTAAAATGTTTTGCATATAACTACTATTCACAAATATTTTCACGTGTATTATATTCTCGCGAGAGGCAAATTAAAATTCCAGCTAGCGATTCACGAGCCTCACGGATGGGGTTCAATGGAAAATAAATCGAACGTCTGGCAAGCCCCGGATATATCAAAGCAAGTTAAGCCCACTGCTTAACTCACTGTAACAGAATCACCTCGGATTGCTTTCCGATATTTACTATTTGATTTTTTCCCTCCCCGTGTCGAGATTTGGGACGTTTACGGGAAAAGCCCTTGCCTGCCCTAATAGCCGGTGGGACCCGAGTACATAACCTTTCTAATTAACAATTTGCCCTACACTCAATAAGGGCACTTCATTACTTTTTCACTTGTTTCCTTGTGCTGACCCAGGATTTCTTGCTAATCGAGAATTTATTTTATACGCCATTAAAGGGGACATTTTATTTAGTACCTGTGTCGAATACCTGTGGTTTTGTATATAATTATTTCAGGACTGGTTATATTTCAAATAAAGTCACAGACATATTTATCTTACCCCATTTATACAATGTTAGATATTAGCAACTACTTACAATTTGAACGTACTTTTTAATGATTACTCAACCCTTACAAGTACACAAGTGCAATACGCCCCTTGCAATTTTAGTCGTTGCTAAATAAATAAAAAAAAATATACAATTCCGCAGCGCACTAAGTTTATTGAATTTATCATGCGCAAATATTTATTGACGGGGACGAAACTGGATAGGGCAGGGGATTTATTGAAAACAAAGACCAATCGACATACATAGGTAGGTCGGATAGATTGGCATTGGTAGCAATCAGACAAATTGGCTCCAAACCCCTCTCGTAGAATTAATCTAATACGGAGGTTTTCTTTGAGAAAACCACTTAGACAGTAAAATATTGGAAGAGAGGGCCAACGAAGCCTAGTCATATAAATTTCATATTGTTTATTAAAGAACTGGCACAAAAATTTTCTTCGCCTCTCAAATTTATCAGGGTTAGGTAAATTTTATCTTTATAATATTAACATGAAATTCTACTATTGTTATATGAAAAAGTGCTACAGAAAATAGTTAATTTATAAGAAAATTGTAGTATGAATTGAATTTATCAAATTTTAATTTTAGCATTAAATCTGTGTTGAAAATTTTTTTCCATTTAAATTTATATAGACATTATATTTATAAATAAGCGATTCAACTCTATTTAGATGTCCCTAGATCATGTGTGCACACTAATAAATATTCTGCAAATCCACCTTTAAACAAACTGTATAGGGGCATCCATGCTTTGGTTCATTCCGAACAAACGATGCTTAAGATATTTATTAGGGGATGAATTGAGTTTCTAGATATTAGACCTTTTCTGTCTCGTCTTCTGACATAAATAAGGGTAGTGTGCGATTAAGCGAAAGAAAACGTTCAGATCTAATATCGCTATTAATTTTATACTATGAGTTTGAAATTTAACGCTAGTCTAAGCTTTTAAGTAACGTGGAAAAAGCCATGTTGTAAAACGTTCCTTCGTAAGGTATTAAATCAGAGGCCTATATGTTAGTTTGTTTTTCTATCGTGCAGCAATGCATCGAGATGGTATACCTTCAAGTATAGTTTGGGGAAAAGAAAATGATATAGGTATCTAATTTTATTCTGAAAAAAAAAACTATAATAAAATCAAAATAAATTCAAGCAAAGCTTCAACAGTGAAACATACTGAAGTCATATTCTAAAAGTTTATAAATTTATAATATTTTTATAGAAAATATTTCGTCTAGTAATATATAACGGCTATTGATTACATACACAAGTACCTAAGCACATAGTTTTCGTACGAACGACTTAATGTGTCCAAATCAAAGACACCGTAATTGCTGGAGCTGGTACGAGGGTGCCCGTGCAGTTTTAATTCCCCTTCCATAATACAGATCCGTTGCCGGTTAGAAAAACTGATTATCTAATTAGGAAAGAGCCGCCGCGAGTGTCTTCTAACTGCGGGCTAATCACAAATTAATGAGCGCTTGTACCCGAGTGTCGTGGCGTGATGATAATTCCGAGCCCTGCTGCGCTAAGACCTCATCAATTATGGTGGCACCCCTCCTGGGCCCTGAAGGCTGTACACCCCTTTGTCACGTTCCCCAATACTTCTACTGATAGACTCCATGTCCCGTTGTATGCATTTTTAGGTGACTTCTACAGCGCTATGATATACTGAGTCTAGATTTTCATGAATATGGATGGGTCTAACAAGTATATCCTTTGGTATTTATTAATGATATACATAGAACTGTCGTCTATACGAACAGAACCCATTCGAACCAACTTCATATGAAGCTTTTAACCTTGTGATACAAAAAGAAGAAAACATTAAATTTCTTCTTTTTGTACCACAAGGTTAAAAGTTTGTTAGTTACTCGGCTTATTGTAACATTATTTATATTTTTTCTTCAGGTTTTAACCATTTGAATTTAATTTTTATGAAATATAAAGACGGGGTCCACGTATTTTTAAAAGAAAACACTCAACAAGTTTATCGAATTTGTTACGTGTACGGATGCGTTAAATATACGGTTGCATATTTAATTGACTTTTAAAGCTATCTGTTATCTAAGGTCCGTGTAGAAAAAGTATTAAAGTCTCGAAATTATAAATGGTAGATTATTACAATTAAATGAATCAAGAGTTCCATATGTAATATTTGAGATTGTAAGTTGATTTCGTACAAAGATAATATACAATTTTTTAATATACATTGTAGTAAAACCTGTTCCCACCTACGAGGAGTATGTTAAAATATATAAAAACCAAATTTGTTGTACGCTTAGCAACAAATTTAGCCACCTATTCTTCATTTTATATGAGTAATTTGATATCGAATGTATTGAATAAGTGAGAAACTATTTTCAGATAATGAAGCCTGTTATTTACCGGTTAATATTTCTATTATAAATCGAATAAGGACAGGCCAACGCCCAGCAATAACTAATGGCATCTAAGCAGTTGTTGTGCCGACACTAAATGCTTCCGCTCCAAACCGCACTTGATTTGTTGTTCCGTCCTTGCTAGAGTTACTGTCTCCAATGTTTGAAACATTTGGATCCGCCATATGGTCCCCATTTACTTCCCCGCAGGCCTATTTACCATAAATATCTTAAACTATATTTAAATTGGATATAAATATGCCCAAAGATATCTCTAGTTCACCTCTATTCAATTAATTTACTCCTTTTTAATTGAGGTCTGATAATTAAATCGTTAAAAATCATAAAGAAGTAATATATTAAATTAACGATCACCAACATAAAAATTACATTAAGTAACTGAATTAGGCATTGTTTGTAGAATAGAAGTTTTATCTGGCAGTTTGTAATTTAAATGGGTTCGCCCTAAACTGGCTCACGTTGTTATGCCATGAATATAAATCGTGATAAATTCCTCGGGAGAGGGCGGGGTGTGAGGATGAGGGGAGGAAGCCTCGAGGGCTTTTTTCTTAAAAATAACTTTTATCGAGGCAATTCGGAGAAGCCGCGCGATTTATGGAAAGGTGGTGTCACCCCAGTAATTAGTTTTTAACTAGTTGTGATAAGGGTCCCTTGTTTTATTACCCACCAGTAATAAGTTGAAACAACCGAACGCTCGCCGTCGGAATAGAGATGAGTCCTATCCGCGGAATGTTTTATCGCATTCGAAATAAACTATGAGAGTGGATATCTCTTTTTTTCATGTCAACGTTTTTTCGAAAACTTTCACCAAAACAAAAGCGTTCCGAGCAATTGTCCCGGAATGCGAACGTGTCACAATATTTTCATTGTATCCATATTTTGCGCTTTTTTCGAGCCGTCATATTGTGCGGGTACGTATGATTTACACCCCCGAGGAGCGGCAGACGAAACAAAAAAATACGAAAGTTCTTCCGAGAAACTTCTTTTATTCTGGGTGAAAGTTTCGTAAAAAACTGGAGGCGCTTACAAAAAAGCAATTTTCTAGCTCAGGTGTGTGAGATGTTCTTTATCTAACTTTGCATCCGAAACGCTTTGTTTATGACGGCATATTTTTGCCCAACTTTTGAGCATTTTATTACCTTTTTACCGTCTTGCCGTATTTTGCGCAAGCGGGGGAAGCTACGCGGCATCACAAACGGTGTTTAGGTAAAACTGCCCTTTATGAAATTAGCCAAGGTACCTGTTCCTTAATTTCACGTTTCGTTATAAATCTTTAGGGCTCCGTAAATTTATGTTGTTAGTTGCCTATTTTCTATCGGTATAAAAATTAAATCAAATCGTCAGACGTTAGTTGGTTCTCTATACCAACTGAGAAGTATATTTAAAATGTAACGAGTCTATTTTGAAATGGGCCCTATAATAGCTATAATGTACCCAAGTGGGCCTGAAATGGTTGTCACCGTGTGGCGTACAGTACATTAGCATGAAGAGTGTGAGTCGGGGTGGTTTTATCACGAGGGCCTTTCCTGAGGGTGGGCCAAATAATACGATATTGCTCGTTTGTGCGGAGCCCTATTTATCTATTAAAAAACCGGAGATTTACGGTCAAGTATAGGAAACTTCAGGAAGTTTTTATGCTGTTCGAACGAGTCCCGGGTTAATATGAGAGATTGATGCGTGTTATTTTAGACCGCTCCGAACGTACCGCCGCCGATACGGGCATATTTAGATAACGTTTACTCAGAGCTGTTATAGTGTACGATGCGTAATATTTTCTGTTCAGTATTTAACATACGCAAAAACATATATTTTAATAACTTTCCCTCTAAATATCTTCAGGTTTTCAATTTGAACTACTTTATAGGTTTTTTTAACTTACCATAGTAGTTATTATGTAGGTACATTAAATTTAGCTTTTAATTTCAACAATTAACTATAACAGCAGTAGATTGGGGGATATGGGGCAAAGATTTTGTGAGCGTTTTTTTTTTTTTACTAAAATGAAGACTGAACCTTTTCCTATTGAACATGAGTCAAAAGTGAAAAAGACCCCTTTATGTGTATTGTGTGCATCTCACTTTACTCTATAACTTAATTTTAAAGATTTTCTTCTTATTTACTTTTCATTATATAGATATATAATTTTTAATATTAAAAGCTTAAAAGCTAAAAAAGTTTCATTTTACTTTTTTATTTCATACAAATGACAATGAATATTTTTATATGGCATATTTGCATCAAGTTCATACTTTTTGTAGAGATGACACTTATTATATTTTTTTGTAATGGAAAGGAAGACAAACGAGCAGACGGTTCACCTGATGTTAAATGATCCCGTCGCCTATGGACAGATACAACATCCGGTGAGTTGCGAGTGCGTCGCGAGAATTTGGAGGGGATAGGAGTGGAAAAATCATCCGGCATTCTTAAAAGTCATGCATACTTTATTTTATGCCGATTTTATAAAGGGGCGGTGGTACTTCCCTGGGCGATAGCGGCCGTAAAAGAGCAGCAAAAGCTGTGATAGGATTTTATGCTCTACCATCTGGCGAAAATAGTAACTCCTACAGTAGTTTTTTTTGTAACCGAACCCGGGGCTTCGGAGATATTAGATAACATAGAAAAATCGATTCATATAAATTAGTTTCTTTATATTACATTCTACATCTCTATGACTGCTTGTGTAAACATTATGTATGTAAAGCCAAATTCATACTTTTATACTTACAATTAAATTTTCTGTTCAAAAATCAAATCTTTGAAGCATAATATCATAATAAATTATGGAAATATCCACTATAGACTTATGGGCATAGTCCTTACCCAAAATAAAAAAAAAAACAATAATAGTTGTCACATGTTATTCAATACAAATTTTGTTGCATTTCGCATGGACAAAGAGCACTAAATATATTAAATTATAAAGCTTTACAAAAACAGTATAAATGACAATTTATTTACGAATCAGGAAATATTAAAATTAAAAACAAAAAGAAACATACAAATCTATATGGAGAACGTCGCGTTTAAAAACAATAATGTTGTAATTATCGTGCGTTGTTATAGCTCGCATTGTTATTGTAGGTGTGTGATGCATGTTTATTATCAACTGGGAATATTGGCTCGAAACATAGTGCTAAATTTGCCCCGGACACCCGATACTGTGGTATTATCTGCCATTATTTGTCACCGGATGAACAATGCGTGCGCCCTCGTAACATACCTACTATCTTACCCAATTTGTCGCCAATTATAATGATGTGCCGGTAAAAAACGGGATTAATCTCCCGGATATACTGGTGGCGTTTTTCACGTTGGTCACTTGATTTACGGTTCGAATCCGGTGGAACATATACGAGTTATTTATTGGTAGAGTTGCAAAGTTCGAAATAAATTTTATTTATTTAAAAGTATCGCCAAATTAAATTTAACAATTTGCGTAAATACAAAATCAATTCCTTGATTATATTAAAATAATAACTAATATATATTTTTTTTATTATTATTTTTGTTTTTTTTTATATTACTTATTGCCAAAAGTCGCCATTATCAAAATCGATGAGGAAGACTACACATTTAAATAAATTATCGCACGTATTTGCATTTCAGTTAATAATTTAAAAAGTTATTAAGGAAATAAAAAAGTATGTTAATAATTTGCAGATATTCTGTAGATAATCTATATTCATTTGACAATTGCCCGTGCAAAGAATCGCAAGTTTACTATTTTTTTTTTTAAACCGATATGCCAACTGTAATGATATTGAGTGCAATTTATAATTTAAAACTTCAATTTGACACAGCTAAAATTAGCATTTAAATTATGAATGATAATGCAAACTAATTTATTAAAAATCCAATGAATATATTAGGTTACTTAAATGGAAGTTAAATATAGCATAATTGAAATGTCGTACATGTCATATTTTATTTCTGGTTAATTATAATTGTAAACTATTTTTATGAGCTGTTTTGAGATGTTTTAAAAGACTGAGTCCCTTATAAAACGTATGACATATTTAGCTACGAAAACTACAAAGAGAATAAATGGAAAGGATGATAAAACTTGTTGAGCTGATGTTAAACCAAGAGTTTGCCAACCTAGGAAGGAAGATATCATAAGATATAGAAAAAACGGAAATATATCTAGAATAGAGAAAGGAAAGGGATGGGAAAAAAGAAACAATAAGAAAAGTCAAACAACCCTATAAGTCCCATGAAAGTTGCGTGTAAGTTATTATGCTCTACCACCAAACAACGAGGCACATATCATAAACAACAACAGATAACTGCATGATGGTTAAAAATATCTTTTGTAGGCCTAAAAATCGATTAATGATTATTTATAAAAATGTTCATAAAGATATGACATTACTACTCAATCTAAAATCGAGTGTAGAATTTAATATTTGAAACATTTCTATTTGCCTTTACATTTAACTAGTCTTTTCCACGTGGGGAAAATACGTCCGCCACCATTGACAGATGTTACTCGAATGTACGCTGTATGACGTACTGGTTCGCGCAACGGGCCGCCTAATAAATAATAATAGCGCGAGTTAGGACCACCTAGAGTTAGCGCGGAAGCTCTCTTGTTTACGGCTACCCCCACCTACGCCGTACGTTTTACTTAGCAAATTGTTCATTTTACACCGGTGTCTTATAACCGCTTAATGAAGGGGTGACTAGCTCGGTTTGCGCATATTTACGCTTGTACCGAGCAAGAAAACGCCTTTTAAAAGTTAGTTAACTAGCTGCTTAATTGGCGGGAAATCTAATTAAAATACAAGTATCCCTATGGACAAAACGTTTTGTCATTAACTTTATCTCTTCTAAGACAGTGTCATATTTTATTTACATTCGCTTTGAATAATTCCTATGTTCGAGGTACTTTACAACCTGCGAACTCGCCATTTGTTTAAAACTTGAATTATACGCGATTTTGATGTTCAATCGTTCGGAATAGGTCGCATAAATCTGCGGATTTTGTTTATGATAGATGCTTCGCACCAGCGGTGTTGTTCCAAAATTTATTGGATTCAAAGTTCAACTATGCATTTACTCGGGTACATTTACTTTTTCAACAATTTTTTTATAAATTGTCTAATAATATTTAATGTGTAATCTTCGAAATAACATAGTTTTACATGTATGTAAAAAGTACTATTATAATTTTTTTTCTTTTTTAAACTATCCAAGAATTATAATGACAGCTAACGCGTATGACCTAGGTACTCGCATACTTAGGATCTAAACTATTTTTATAGAACAAACAAATATTTTCGGCCGATCCTCATCCATTCTTTTAAATATTGTGCATTCCAAACAGACGCTTATTCTAAAAATATGGTCAGCGATTTTTAAATTGTAACAGATTAAAAAGAAGAAAAAAACGTACGTGCGAGCTGCGCACACATAAACTTCGAACTTTGGCACACTCTCCTATAAATCAAGGGGCGTTATACGCCATGTTTCACGTGGTCTATCCGTCTCTATCGCTCCCGTTTATTTGTTATATCTGGAGCTCTGTCCACCGCCGAGCGGTGTGAGGGGGAGGGAGGGGGCAGCTGTCTTCTCGTGACGTATTACTCGAGTGGTGCTCGGTAGGGCCGGTACGTTTGCTCTGTGGCATTAAGTATTCCCTTTTATTAACTCCACGGAATGAAAAACATAACACAATCGAAAAGCGATGAATCTCGCTCTATACCTATTGCAAGTCGGAAGTGGCTAATGATGCGCCTGATATGAATATCGATATGTTGCTGGCTAATTAATTATCCGGCAGCTACAGCCTTAATGTATGCCAAGTCGACCGCTCAATGCAAATCGCAAGTTCGATTCTAGAATATACAATGCGATCGCAGGTTTATGAGACCACCCGTACACATCATTGACACCTGAAGCTGTCATACAACCGTTTTTACTTCATTGATAATACTTTTTTCAGGTAGACTCCTAACGAAAGCTCATAGAAAACAACATATTTTTAAATTTTATTTTTCTTATAGACTTTGATTTCTTTGATTCGCTTACTTAAAATGATTTTTATTTCTTGGTGTTAGAGATCAAACTCGCGCATAGAGCTACATCCCTCTTAATACTTCATGAAATGCAAAATCATTATCACACCTCAACATTAGCGCTGCGCTGTCTAGTCGTTTGTATGAGGCGAACGATGGCCGACGCGTGATCGGACTGCTAATTAAGCAAACCGTCGATCAATGTTGAAATTAACGAATTCGCGTCGCATTTACACCATGTCATAACTGATACAATCGTAGTATTCAATTTTGAAAGTGTACACCACGCTCAAATTTATTCACAATATTAGAAATAGGTAATACTTGGCTCGGTGCATGTTGTCGGTGAATTTATCGATATTCTTATTTCTATCGATAACGTCGTTGTAGTGTTTATTCAATTAGAATAACGTGAATGTTCGCATTAATTCGATGGTAATATCCTAAGCGCGTCCTTCGTATTGGTGCGTTATAGCGCGCCGTTATTTGTCGAAGCTAATTCGTTTGCGGTTATAAATATCGCGCCGTCTGTCGCGCATCTCATCGGGCGGCAATAAATAGCGCGTTATCTGTCGATATCGGGGCGAGCGCCTCACTGCTCCGCCGCGACCTACCCTCCGGCCCGCTCTAATGAATTACACAATGAACTCTCATCTAAATACAGAAAAAAGCTTTTAGAGGCACATATCAAAATACCCACGGAGCCTACTAAGACAGCGAACAGATTTATAGCGCCCCCTTTTGTTGAATTACGTAATCTCAACGTGAGGCCGCGATATAAATGGGAGGTAAATGAAAACGAATGTAGTACCACGTTGCGATGCTCACCCACCTATTTACATTGTGCCCGGACATAAATCTGGCTCTGTTTAAAGGTAATCTATTCACAAAATTACCTGTTAAATCACATTTAGGAAGGATAGCGTATTGTTTGGGTTATGTGGGTAAGGGAAAAAATGTTTGTCGGTCAAGACGGGTGTGTAATTTGTTACCTTCGGGGTGGCGCGGTGTCACGTCCTGTTATATATTACCTATGTAGTTGGTTTCAAGGAAGTCACCGATCGATAGACAGATAACCGGACTACCGTATTAGACTTATATATCATAGAAAGATAGATTAGAAACCGAAAAGCCATGTATATTTTTTAGACAATCGAAAAAAAAACACATTGGAAATATCGTGTTTACGATACAAGTAAAGATAACAGTGAACAGTGATAAATATCAGTCCGTCTTAAATCATATTCCTATCGCGAGTGCGTGGGTGACTCGAATTCGTATTGATGATTATTTATTGTCTACGTTCGGGTCATCGCTTGCCCGGGGCAAATGGATAAAGCGCTTTTCCGGTGGATTTTGCCATATCCGTATCAGTACCATCGACTTTAAAAAAAAACAATCGCATATTCCGTATAGTGTCAAAGATAATTAGGTGCTTGTCTGAAATATGAACGAAAATATTATAGTATTATACATTTGATTTAATGTTAACTGTAATTTATTTAAACAAAATTAGAGCATAACATCCTTTCACAGCTTTTGCTGCACTTTTAAGACCACGCTCGTCCGGGGAAGTACCACAGCCCTTTGTAAAGTCGGCATAAAATAAAGTATGCATGACTTTTGGGGATGCCGGATGGCCATGTCTACCCTTTTC
>JAOCPS010000033.1:1704292-1719000 GCA_025505425.1 Graphium colonna | reverse complement strand
ATGGCCATCCGGCATCCCCAAAAGTCATGCATACTTTATTTTATGCCGACTTTACAAAGGGCGGTGGTACTTCCCCGTACGAGCGTGGCCTTAAAAGTGCAGCAAAAGCTGTGAAAGGATGTTATGCTCTACCACCTTATAACTCTTCGCAATGGCAATACAAACACAGATGATAAAAACATCGTCTTTGAGTCTCTTGGATACAATCTAGAGATTCGTCGTCACGGATGTATAGTCTGCAATAATTTTTAATGCTATAATCATAATAGTGTTATAAACATCGTGTATACGCATAACAAGAAGAATTAAAATAAACGATATGTTTATGTGTACCAGTACTTGAGCGGGTGTCGCAGACGAATATTTCACACTGGGAACGTTAAAGAAAAATTTAAAACAGGAATAAAGTGCTGCAACGGTGTCAGATGGGATCTTGTGTACGGAAAGCAATTTCTCGGTTACTTTGCTCTTAAGCAACGACGGGGGAAATGTTCTAGCGTAATAGATAACGCTTTATATGGACCCGTTTTAACGGAAGTTCCTAGGAAATCTACATTTTTCACGTGGACAATGCGACGGAAAATTACCAGTAATACATACGGTATAGTAGCCATAATTGCTTGTGTTATGTTTCTCAGCACGGTGTGAGAATGATCCTTTTGGAGTAGTTAATGCTTTAAGGCCCCAAGCTTTGGAGTAGACGCAAGAGGGCCGTATATCATTTCGTTGCTTTGTTTGTTTAAGCCCATGTGAGTTATGGTGCCAATAAGGCTTTTGCGTCTTAGGAGTAGGCGTTGTACTCAAATATTAAAGTTTGTACTTTTCTTGTTGTCAATATGTTAACATAATAATGTTGTATTGGAACGTGTTATATAATTTAGAGGAGTTTTTCGATAGGTTTATTAGTTTTGAAATCGAATTTAATATTGTTTTTTTATGTAATTTATTTAAAGATTTAGATTGACCGCATATATTGAGATCGTCAATTGTGTTTCGTATTCAAAGACATACGAATGCCATTGGTGGTCGAATTAAAACCCGCTACGTTATCAACAATTGGCAATAAGCAATCCCTTATCCGAACACATCTATATAGGCCTTTTAACATAAACGAAGTGAGCGCGGCGGCGGGCGGCGAACTAATCTCCATAACTTTAATCCTTTAACCCTCGCAGTACCAGGAATCCAATCAAACAGTACAAGCCCCCCCTCGCCCCGCGTACGAATCCCACCTCCCTCACCCCGCACCCGCTTTTCGCCTACACAGCCTGTCCCGAGTAATTATCAAAGCTTTAATGACGTCATAAATCGAGTGTATAATCTAATCTGGAAAAGCCCCAGGCTCCAGCGCGCGGCTTAATGGTGTGAAAGCTACCTTATCTCCCGCCATGTGTGAATAGGGCTTTATACGCGGCAGCCTGAAAGCTCGCGCCGGGAAACTTTGGAAAAATATGTCGTGGAACATTCGAGATAAGAATGTGGGACGTGGAACGCTTTCAAGTTTAATAGAAAATCGAACATTATCGTAAAAGCGATGTCTTTACTAACAAATTCTTTGGAAGTTTAACTAGTAGGTATCGTGCTAAACACGTTGCTCCCTAAAAGGATTATTACGCGTTTGACTGCTCTTTGGAAGAGATATCGCTCGAAGTCTGACATTCATTGAAGAAAACTATCTCTAGAGGTGCTTCGAGAATGTACAGTTGCGAATTTACATGTGAAGCGCGCTGGAAATTTGCTTTCCAATATTTATTCAAATTTGACGCATCTAAAAGCGATTCCTCACGGTCTGCCTGTACCGATATTGCAATACGATTTCCCGGTAAAAGGTCGTTTTGGCTATGTCCAATCGCTGATTGCACTTAATAGTTCAAACTGGGTACGAATGCCGCCGGTCTTTGGCAGTTATTGGATTCCACGCCGCGTCCGATCGAATCTTTCCGTACGAATACGTACGTATCCGTACACTTTTTTGTATCAATACATTTACAACCGTGGAGAATCTGTAAGACGGTTTACCCAATACGTCGGAACTGGTTTCGAGTTGTGGGTGCTACGTACGATTTGTTTTATATGGTAGGTTAGCGTTCGATTCATTTTAAAGTAGGCTACGATTACGCCGGCACTAATTCGGGGATATTTTTCTCACGTTTTTGTTTCGATCCTCTCGTGTGTCTCGCTCGATCAATCGATTTCATCGTTGATTTTTTTTATAGCGATCTTATTGTATGATTTTGCTTATTTCACCGTTCCGATGTTCGGTGAAATTGTCTTATACGTGATATATTTTTTTAGAAAAAGCGATTTCTACGCACTTTGTTTATTACACATTTTATGTATTTTAACTCTTTGAATTTCATGACAATTTTTTTCTTACTGAAATTTTCAAGTACGCAATTACGTTGATAACCTTAAGTTAGATGTGAAGTCTTAATTAAATATATTTATATGTATATGCTGATATGTTATATAAACTACTGGAACCATATTTAGAACACGTCCAAACCGCTAGCAGCCGCCATAAGTGAGTTGTCCACCGCAGGCGTCCAAACATTCGCTAGAGGTCTATAAGTGCTCCTTATAACCATTATCCTAAAATTCAGATCCCCCGCCTCGGCGCTTAATGAACGAATAAATAAATTGGGACCCTTCATGTAAACATCCGTGATACTACGTTCCCCTGTAAGGGGTAAGTGGATTTTGCTGTTGTACCGGATTTCGTACTATATTGTCTGTACTCTTGCTTCGTGCTTACACGCGCCCCTTTTTTGTTACGGGGATTTGTTTAGGTTACACAGAACATATACCGAAAATCTTGTACATTTCTGTAATTTTAAATAAGAGTTTTTTTTTATTAAATCAAGACTATTTTTATTGGGTTGACCGCACTTGACATTAAACTTTACATCAATTTGATTCGATCGCAGATTTTGTGCTTAAAAATTATACTAAGTACTGGTAATCGGGAAATATACATACAAAATTAAATGATCTTATGAATTACTCACACCATCTCGTTTTAATCGATTTCAAAATAGCTATAAAACTATTTATAGCCATTTCGAGTACATTTAAAATTTCAAATAGTAAAACTTTAAATCAGTCAATCAAAATTATAACTTTCGCGTTCAGCTCTTAAACCTAACGTGTTGTTATGACAGAAGTTTACAATTTTAATCAATCATCAAAATCACTTAATACAAAATGTTGTAGACGTATCATTTGTACGCAGTTAATCGTCTTCCCTGCAATATCTTGTCGCCCCCGCGCCCATGAATCTTGGCGAGCGAAGAATGTACCAGGCGCCCAGCGCGCCATTAGAGTGTTTTCAAGTCGCTAACGTTGATAAGGGAGGCCTCGGAACTCCACTAAGTCATGCGCTCCCGATAGCAATAACCGTTTGTCTGTAACTTCGTAACTTCCAGACAGGAACAGCTCGTTATTTGATATGGCTGTACTATGTTCCCGTTAATTTATCTTTTGACTACATAGCTGACGCAATACTTGGACGAAGCTTTATTGTTTTAGTTTATAAGATCAGAATAATTAAGATTTTTCCTTTTTCCATCTACGACTCGATTTTCATGACTCGACGACGACATAATTAATACGTATATCCAAAAATTCCGAAACTTCATTAGGATGATTAGGAGATTATGTGTTCGTACATAAGTCCTTTAAAAACATATCTGTTGTTTTTTTATAAAAATTTATCTAATAGTTTCCATTTTTAAATGAAATTAACTGTTAAACAGATATAATGAAATTTTATTTTTAATCGCATGAAGTTAATTCATAATTTTTGGGAAAATAATACTTGTGCAATATTTTTGCGTCTATTGTTTGAAATAAATAGGTGAATGCTTATTTGTCATTATTTATTTGAAAAAGATACTTGTATATAAAATGTATCTATTAAGAAGTTGAATTACAAAGAATCGAAGGTATTCATCAATAAGAATCGAAAAATTCCATATAAACTTCATGTCTAATTTTGTGAGGTAAATCATATTTATTTTTAGCCGCTACATTTAATTTTCTCCTCGACATACTTGGTTCGTAAATCGGGATGATTAACGGGATCGCACGATAAGGGTTTTTAAGGTCTGTCTTAGATAAGAGATGTCAGTTGTCACCCACTTACTTTGCTCTCTTTGAGATTAGGCCGCTGATTACTATCTCAAACAGTTTGCTTTCTCTACAATATAATATATAAATATATCCGTAACATGTGGTTTATAATTTTCAGTAATATTTATTATTCTATATATAGCATTCACGTGTGATGAAATCGATGTACGCATATACAATAAAACTTATTACAATCTGATACAAAAGAGGAGAAAGAACGATTTAAGCGAAAATAGAAAAAAACAAACGCTACATCACATTGAGTTATTGCTTCCAACCGATCATATTTACGTAAACGCTGCAAGCTGAGAAACGTTACGTATCGTTACCATCTACGTTTTATATGTAACTATTTTGAACGCAGAGTGTAAAAATGTCCATCGTCGGTATCGCTAAGTTATTGTCAATACGCGAACCCGTTGTGCGATTGCTTTTTTTGACGAAAGATAAATTCCCTCCAAATGTGATACCTCAATGCAGAGTTACGGCCTCTTTCGTATTTTAATTTTCGAACGGCGGTTATTCTCGCGCCGTGACGCTTCGAGCGAAAGAGCGCTCAAGGCTATTTAATTTCGTTTGCCCATTATTCGTTCCGAATCAGTGCCCCCTCCTCTATGTTTTGACATTGGCTTAACGTTATACAAAAACTTGCGTCGGAATGCTACCACCGGCTCTTACTAATGTCCCTCGAATCAAGCCGAAATCTAGTCGATCGAATTCGGTATGTTTTGGTTTGGTATAAAATTTTAAATATTCCAATGTCGTTAATCAACAAACGATATGTCTTTAAATCGTATCATTTTCAGGGAAAAAACAACACAAATGTAGTCTGAATAGCTTTATGATTCATGAAGCAACAGGTTCAAAACTGTTATAAATGTGAGCATATTACATCGTTCACCTAAACATTAAATTTAGGCTTGACAAAAATTTTACGTCTTAGTACGTCAACAGATTCCTGTAATATGGAAAAATAACCTCTATATAGCATTCCTGGCATTACACAGCAACTCAAATTGCAATATAGTATATAAAAAGTAAAGTAACAGTCTTTTTTAAATTATCCCACTGCTGGGCTAAGGCCTCTAGAGCGAGGATATAAGGCATAGTCCACAACGCGGCTCCAGTGCGGATCGATATACAGGTTTCCATACGATGTTTTCCTTCACCGAAAAGCACGTGGTAATTCAGCACTTAAAATTGCAATTAGAAAATTGACAATTTCAGTGTCAGCACCAACGCTATAGTATATAATTACAGAAAAATTAATAACTTGATACTTTTGCGTCAGGAAAAGAAGAAAAATAAACGAAATAAAATCTGCCATTTAAAAAATATTATTGAAATCTACATTAACGCTGACGAAACCGCGGTCAAAGCTAATTTTTTTTTTATAAAAATGAGACCGTGGTAGCGGCGTCCGCTTAATGGAGGCAAAAGCTTAGATTACGTAAAGCGCCGAATATAAACAAGCAGCCTCGGCAACGGAGATAACGTGTGCCGCGGTATTTAGTCATCTATTTAAAGAAAGAGAACGCCATCAATTACGGCGCAGCATTATTTACTAAGCGATGTAGGTAGACACGGAACGGGTTGCTTGTAACTCAATAAATCGAACACCGAAAGCTTCCTATAAATCTTTCGGCAACACGATAACGAACGTCTCACGCAACGCATTTATTCTGTGCCTTAAATATATACAGACCCGGAAGACTGGCCATCTATATGGGATATCGGAGTCTTAATGCTTTCTTTTTCCCTTATATAAATCCACTTTCGACTCCGAGGCCCTTTTTTCCTCTTTACTCGAACGTCCGAGGCGAACTCGATCGTTACTCGCTTGTAAAGTGAAAACAAATTGGCATTCGTTTCGGATTTATTAGTTGTTAAATTATCACTTCGATTTTACATAAATCGTTTTTTATCATGAATCGTATTTAGCGCTGCCTCGCGCGGCGGGCGTGATCGTTCTGAAAGGAAAACATTCGAAATTTAAATTTTGGCGAAACTCGTATCTCAACTTTTTTCTTTTGAATGCACCTTAGCAGCCAGTACTATTTGCAAAAATATTTTAAATTGTTTTAAATCATCCATGCAGTGTGTAAATCATTAAACTACGTAACAGACAATCACACGATGCCGACGACCCGTAGTTAACGTCGTTGTGTTACTAACACGTGAATTAGACACGGCCTGAGATTTGAAGCGTTCAAAATTAATTCTCCACCGAATCTCAATTCGAATAAAATCGTTGCATCCATACACGCACACAAAAATCCACTGCCGTCTATAATTTAATTGGGTATGTTCTGTTTTTTGGGAATCATGTGTTCGAATTTCAGTTATAGAATTCTCGAATTGTTTGACCTATACTATTATTCTTAATTTAACGTGTTAAGAAGAATAAAACCATAATTGTTATATTAATTAATTAAAATACAGTGTAAACTCCACGTAACGTCACTCGATTTACCGACAAACTCTCTTAAGCGTCGACATCACATGGCTTTGATTGGTTTAGTTGGCCTTCCATATAATTATTCACTCTCCATTTAATGACAACTCTCTTTAACGCCTTAACAGCCCCTTTAGTGTCGTTATATAGAGTTAACACTGTATATACATTTATTTTCAAATGCCTTATTATCAGTTTAGAAACAATTCGGAACGATCATGTTGCTACGAGAAATCCGAATATTTAATTCCTTCCACTAATTATTTTAAAACGTAATGAAATGCTGATAACGCTATATTTTATGATTACATATTATTAAAGTAGAACGCGAGCGCTTGGTCTGTAATTTCATAACCGAAATGGAGGTCATCGAACCCTGGACTTGGGGAGTGTGTCGCTTGGTCGAGGCCATTTGGGGCATTTATCAAATCTATCCAGTTCACGTTCCGTACAAGTTCGTTAGTGGTGATTGCGTTGGGGTAGGATGATACGATAGCTTATTATTATCTTATATTGTTTATAAAACATTTATTAGTAAACTATATTCTACACCTATGATAATAACTAAATACCTACAAATAGTAGTTAGATTATGGTCAAATTAAATTATATTTTAAGGTTAAAGCCTTGTCTTACTAAATCTTCATATTTTTCTACAAAGCATGTAAACAAATAATAAAGTTTCTACTTCTATATAATACTACGTAATCCAGTCAGATTGCCCAAGTATTATTTTTTTATAGATAGCAGCAAATAGCAAATTATTAGTAATATTTCTTTACCAATCCAACTAAGCTCTAGGCTAATCCTAGGATATAGTTCAGGACAATAGTTAAATGTCGAGATTCGAACCCTCGACCATGTGATCGGATGTCAGTATCCGTAACCGTTTAGCTATTGACGCTTTAAATTTTACAAATGCCCATATTAATTTTCAGGCAATCGATTTTTTTAAAAAAATTGTAATATTCATAATAGATCTTAAATATGTTACAAAAAAATTAATTTCTTCTATTAAATCATTATGTATTCTTAATTACGTAACACTGACGTTAAAATAAATTTGTATTGAAAATTTGTTTAATTACAATGTTTTCACAAGAACTACTAGACAATTAATATTCCGATTATTTTTCAAACTACATTATTATAGTCTATGCGAATACCGTATGTATGTGTATTTCGTAGGGTTATATTTTTTAAAGCGGACCGGCCATGCTTGTTGGCCTAATGCCATCATGCGTGCGAGATGCGAGGCGAGGGGGCGGGTTGTCACAAATGGAAATCAATACTAACTGCACACTACTGCATTGCTCGCATATAAATCAGCCCCTGCCATGCACCCTGCTGTTTGCCAAACCCACCTCCAATAGAAATCCAACCCTATATTATCGTAACAAGGTCTAGTTTACGATGATAAGGAAAATAAGAATGGTCGCGAATCTAATAGAAATAATGTACCTACCTACAAGTCCTTAGATATGGTCGCATGTTGTTTAGCGAACTCCCTTTGTTGTAACTCTCTAACGAAAATATTCAAGACATTCTCCGTTCCTACTGTATCTAATCTTTTCAATTCCAACGAATCTATTTCCATAATTCAAGAACTGTTGTCGGTAGAGCGTCTACGAAATAAATGCTAGCATAGCGTAGCATTCCCTTTTCACAATATTGTTCAAATATATTTTTTCTGATATGAAGTATTCACTATTGATTTGTAACTTTTGTATTTTCTACTACTACTAAAAGACGTGTTTATTTATCCATAGACTAAGTCATAAGTTTAGTTTAAGCAAATTTACGGATTTTATCGTAATAACTGCTTATCGATCGGAGTAAAATTTATATTCAAGCTGACGGTATGCAGGATTGACAAGTGACATCAGGACATCAAACATCTCAGTCCTACCTGTCACCATGAACGCTGTAAACGTTTTTTGTACAAATAAAAAAAATCGATTTTGTGCAAAATTTTTATGATTTACATGCCTATATAAACATTGAGGAAATGAAAATGTCCAAAAATCTAAATATTCATAACTATTATTTTTTTTGACGTAAAATGATATCGAAGGTGGCGTGTTCATATATTCATTAAGTAGATCTTGTTAACAAAGAATTAAGAGCGTCACCCTATGTATTAGGAGGGTAAAATCGTCTTAACGCCTGGACCTAATCGGAAATCTTACACGGCCACATAAAACCGAATCCATTGTCCGCAGTAAATAACGATCGGTCCCGTATCTCAGCCAATAAGGAATGGTTGGAGTGGCTTCGGACCTCGTAGCTCTAAGCCCGGTTTAAGGTTACCCGGCTAGTACACGGGCGATAAGGAACAGGCTCTGATCACGCCTCGCACTAACTCTTGCACCTTTATTTATTACGTGGCCCAACCTGGCAATACCTTCCACTTCCTCTTTGCTGCCCCAAAACTAAACAAAACACAGTTATGCCCTCTATTACAATAAACATAAGAACGGTATTTGTAAAGTTTGGATGTAAATATAACCGTGCCTAATATTTCTAATTGATACACCCTGGTACTGCAGTGATTTAAAAGCGTTGGAATCCGATGCGCGATTTGTGATTACTTAGGAGTTCGCTTCCAGAGATGTCATCAATTGATTATTTAAGATTGTATATAGTGGTAGAGCATAACATACTTTCATAGCTTTTGCTGCACTTCTACGGCCGCGCTTGCCTGGGAAAGTACTTTTTAAAGTCGGCATATAATAAAGTATGCATGTCTTTTGGGGATGCCGGATGGCCATGTCTATCCTTTTCTTTTCCTCCCTTCCCAAATCCTTAATCCCGACCCCATCCTATTCAATAAAACTATTCTATCTAATTTCCTAGGTTGACAATGCACTCGCAACTCTACGGATGTTGCAAGTGTCCATGGGCGACGGGGTCACTTAACATCAGGTAAACCGTCAGCTCGTTCGTCTTCCTTTCAATAAATAAAAAGGAAACAATAGGCAAAAGACGTCAGGTACTTTCTATATACAGATAACTAAGTTCTGGCCATCCGTAACATTTGATTTGGGACTACCTTGTTGATCTCATTCTATAGATATATGGAATACCAATTAATTGTCTCAATATAGTTATTTTTTTTTAAATTGCAAACGTTTTGTGTATATTATGTTCATTTAATGTAAATATCTAAAAAAAAAACTCTTAAAATATGAAAGGTTTTCCTATTTCGGCATGCTAGAGCGCCAAATTTCGTTACAATCGATTAATTTCTGAATATATCGTTTAACTTCATATTTGAATAGTCGCAAAGAAAAAGTATTTATATTCTTTGCTCAGCATTTCAGTTTTCTTCGAATTCAATGGTGTTTTAAATAAACATTTATGTTGAAAAACGCGTCGCAAATGATTGCTCGAAGAAATATCTTCTACGGATGTAAATAACCTTGGCTTCAGCTGTCCATACCTTATTGAGTTGAAGCTTAAAGTGTCGGAATCTGCGTTAAGGTGAAACTTTGCAATGCAAAGCGGATTTCGTGAGATGACTGGAATGATTGAGAAGCAATTAACAGTTCTTGTCTACGGTGGTAAACCTCTGCAAGGAAATGCATGCTTACCAGCCTATTAGACAGAAAAATAAAGTACGGTCAGTATGAAAACACTTTTTCAAACTTTATTGTACAAAACATTATAGTCAGCATATTTAAAAAAAATATTAACCAAGTAAAATATTAAAAAACAACATTATAGGATATTGCTACAAAATAAAAAAGAAATGTATTTTTTTTTAAACAACAATCTTTTCTTTTTAAGATTATTTGTAGAAAAAAACATTCTTTATGTGTTCGCAAGTTAAGAAATAAATAAGTGGCGACGCCGGTTTTCGTGGCTTCTTTTCACCTGTCTCTTTCATTCTTGCGGTGAATGATGTATGTGAGCATGAGATAGGGAATTCCGGTTGACTTTTTGTATGGCTTGCACACGGAAAACCAGTTCATCATAGCTGAGGTGGTCTTTTTTTGCTGACGGTAGGCGTCGATGGGTATCGCTAATCGTTTTCTTCGAATTTGAGGCAATCTCAACCCGATGTGACTACCCATTTAATGTATTAACATTTTGTAGGCTGGTGACATTATAGACAAATGTCGGTGTTTTATGGTAAATAGGTTTTTTAAAGCAATTGTTGTTTATGAACTTTTGCTTTTTAATTATTTATTTGCAGATCAGACGGAAAAATATTATATTTAAAAAATAATGGGTACTTAAGGTTTTTAACCATTTTAAGACTCTGAATTATTTCGAGGAACGCCAAGATAAATCCGTTCATGCTTACAAATTTTTAAACAAGAATAAATATGTTAAAATAGCGCTTGGTATTCAAATTTAAAATACGAAATTTTAACTCAAATACACGGCACAAAAAAAAATGTGCGCACCAAATGTGGCATACGGTGAAAATATTTTCCGTATCTACGTTAATTTTTATTTTCATGCGTAGCGCAATGGCCGACAAAACGGTTTTTTATTTTTATCTAACAGAAAAAATCGCTGAGCGTGATGGAACTACAAATATTTTTACATTTGTTCGTGAATACGAATCAGTCACATTTGTTCTTTTTTTAGAATATTTCCACAAATGTACAATCAACTCACTCAATATAGTTTTGATTATTTATTTTATCTTTATTATTTTATTCTTTTTGAAATATGCAAAAATATATCTTTCTCTAAAAATACATGAGAATTAAATGAATATGTCGAATCTACTTGTAAATATATATATTTTTTTTGATTTTTGGAAAGCATTTAATTTAATAATATTCATTTGACTTGTTTTTTCATGAATACGTTTGTTAAAACGGTATACGATAAATTTACGATGGCAGCTCAATTGCTTTACGTCGGTCTGTTATCTGCAAATTAAAAAGTTCCATTATGCCGCGTAAACTTTTTAAAATGCCAAAGTTGGCGCGCTGTCAGCGTTTGGTGCAGTGTTGCCCTATAAAGTAAGCGCCCGGTGCAATTTAATGTCGCTCAAAAGTTCGCCAACCAGCCGGGACTATGCGGCCTTTTAATTAACGCATTTATAATGAAAGTTTTATGTATTTTATGCATATAAAATATTCCAAGCACATAAATTATTTGATCAACGTTATTTTTAAATCTTTTTAAACAATCAAATGGCCCATCCATTTAATCATTAAAAAAAAAGAAAGTTTTAAATTTCTTTATCCGGATTCTGAAAATTTAGAACACCCAGGTTTCTTAGTTATTTGAAGGAATTGAAAAATCGATACATCAAAAACGGTTTCTATTGCATTTTATATCTCTATGACAGATTCTGTAAATGTCATGTAGGTAAAGCCAAATTCTTACTTTTTACTTTAAATTAAATTACCGGTTTGAAAATTTAATCCATGAAGCGTATAAAAATATGGATATAATTACTAAATTATATAATTTTGATCTTTATGCATGAGATTTTTTGGTACCACTTTAAAACATTGTCAATTTTTAGTTGTAAGAAAGTATCATTTCTTATAAAAGTATATTATTATTTTATATTATATATTATATGTTAGGCGTTCTCATATCATAAGCAACTATGGCTGGATTTTTTTTTATAATATTTAGTTCGATAAATCAATATACTTGTGTTTATATATTTTTAATACTTTATAAAAAAGATTCGTTATAAACGCTGATCAAAAAAAAATCTGAAATATTAACGTGAAATAAAAATCAAATTATTTGCCTAACTTTTATTTCGAATTTTAATATAAAATCGGCATATTGTCTTAAAACTGACCATTTAGACCAACATAACTTATCTTAAAACACATCAACCAATAGAAATATCCACAAGATAGTTTTTTAAACTGTTTATATTGCCATTTAAAATATACACTGAATTATTTACATAGTTAACTAAGGTCCACGCATAAATAAATTTTAAATTAGGCAGACTGGTCGCATAAATTGGTCTGGTCCGCTAATACGTAATTATCTGTGGTATTTAATGATCCTATATTAGCGTGTAGGTGTCAAATTCTTTAGTGACATTTCGTTCGGAAACACTATGTTTATGAGAATAATTATGTAACTTATTTTATCATACACGAAGTTTGCGCGAAGTCATATACAGGATGATTGGTGAATCACCAATGATATTAAAGGAAAGCACTCGGTACTTGATTGTCATCATATTTATGTAATGAAATTAAGGGCATAGGTTTCGACTTAATTTTTAAATAAATAGATGAAGTGTGGATACGATGCCGGCAGCGAACAAAGGGCCAGCTGACGTCACAGCTGAATCACTTAACGTTCGGTTAAGTTTACTCGGTGGTCAATTAATATTTGCTTTTAAAATTATATTTTTTCTTTATATATGATAGCCACATGTAACATCTTCTAATATTATAGACGATTTACGAGTCATTCTGTATAAATGTAATCTAGAAGGCGAACATTTTTTTTAGTTTATTGGTTTATTTTTGACTCGGCTTGCAGAATTATAGCTGGGTCTACGATGCGTGCACATGCGTGTCACCTGCTCGAGTTATTTGCTGCCTTTAGGTGTATAATATGAATGTAGTATTTGCAATAACTAACAGTTGAAGCGTGTAAATTGATATTACTTTTTTATCTGTTAACATTTAAAATATTTACCCTTGTATAGTATTAAATATATTCAAGAACATGCTCGACGTATTTCTGATGCAGAAATAGAAGCGGCACGACAGCAGGTGTGCCCATGGTTATCATTCCACATCAATTGAATCGCTTCAGTCGATCAATTACCATCCTCTTTCTCTATACTTAGCCCATGAGTTTGGCTTTAAATAGATTTAATAGATTTTCCTACAATTGATTGCATAGTCTGTGATGTAGGAATATACTTAATTAATGTAACTTCCAGCTAAGTGCGAGTCAACTCGCACAAGACTGGTTCCGTATCATTTTTCAGATTCATATATGGGACTCCTTAAATTTTAATATATGTTTTGGAATCGGTGACGGATTTTCGACACGTTCTGTAAAAATTTACTCGTACAGTCCGCTGAGAGACCGATGGACAGCATGGTCTTAGTAATAGTTTACCGTTCGAGTGTGGAACCCTAAAAAAGATAAAAAATTAAGCTAAAGACCTTCATCGATTCTGCCTTGATAGTTTTAAAGCGTAAACAATCGGCCGATAAATCATTAATGGAACAGGCTTTTATGGTTTCACCTTACACAGCGCAACAGATACGCTGTTCGGCGGTGAGTTACTGCGTCACCACTTATATTTTTCAAGAGCCACAAAAACTTGTCACCCGTGGCATCCATGGAATGGAAATGCCACCTTTATAAGAAAGCGCTATATTACTTAGCCTAGGTACAATGGACGATCACCTTGCCCCCGTCTTGGTGACGAAATATGGCGTCGAAAGAGGAATTTATGAATAAATCAATGGGATGCCAACAAGCGTCGATACCTTAAACGGTTTTAAGTAATTATTACCGGTATTCTTTCTTGTTTCACTATCTTAATATATTTAAACTGTATTTTACGTGTGTATAGATGGACGAATCGCAATGTTGATTGAAAAAGAATTTTATTGCATCCGTACGCCGCGTTGGAGTTATTTTGCCTCGTTTAATCGATTGACTTACGTTGTGGAAGTTATTCGCAGCATAAATAAGCTATTTAGCTGTAGCGTTTTACTCTTTGTATGGAAAGGTGAAAACAAATGCGTAGATATTTAAATAAACTGGAACTTCAATTTTTTTGTGACTAAGTTTTAGTAAATGTCACTTTGTCATATCGCGTAAAGTTTTTAAGAAGAATTTGCTTGACATTCTACATGTTTATATGTAATGGGACGACGTTGTAGTGTGTGTATTACCTTTTTATTAGTTTAAGGTATTTGTAGTGCATACTATATTAAAATATTAACCTTTCTTCTTTATGTTAACTTGAAATGTGTTAAATTTTATACCTCTTTTTCCGCTTAATTCTCGTAAAAAAGGGTACAAAGTTATTGCTTGATGTATTAATAACATGATATCGGAATAATATTATTGCTATTATTGAATAATTACAGTAACGGTTACTTTATTTTTGAGATTTACGCGAATATTAGACATTTTTAAATAATAC
>JAOCPS010000033.1:1679626-1696796 GCA_025505425.1 Graphium colonna | reverse complement strand
CTACCCGTGACCATGAACGCTGTAAAGGGTTCGAAACGTCTGGTGATAAAATTCAAAAATAAACCGCGATAAAATCCATAAAGTTGTTTAATCTAAAATGTCAAATTTTCGCGTAAGTCTTAGAAATAATATTTGTTACTCTGTGTTATTTTTGTGCACAGTAAAGAACAAAGAACTCTCATTTCTTCCTGGCCTAGACAATTTTCTGTAGATAGAACTGTTCCATCGAAGAGTATTCTACATGGTTAAATCATTTCTCCTTATAATCAGCAATTGTTACTCAGTATTACATCATTTAATAAATTGCATATACGTTTTATAAGCATAGGTTGCTTGGTATTTTCTCTGTTGCTGACTACACCAAAACTTCCCTTATTTTTCGCCAAAAATATCTTTTTAACCAACCTGACGGCCATGTCCGTCCAATACTACCGACGTCCATCGCCGTACGATAGTGGGTATCGACCGCCGACATGTTTACTGCCTCAGATATCGCAATCGGTAAAGAACGGAGCCAGCTTTGTGCATCTCGCCAGCCATTCGTTAGCAGATAGCCGCTACCACGCGTCGGTTTAACGCCCACCGATGTTTACAACCACAGTTGCTTCGAGATATCTGTTTGTTCTTATATATAGTTCGCGCTTATATACGATTTAATGTTGTAGTGTTTTCTATCGGAGATCAGAAGTAATTTATTTGCAACGTGTAATATTAGTAACATCCTTTCACAGCTTTTGCTGCACTTATACGGTCGCACTCGCCCGGGGAAGTGCCACCGCCCTTCATAAAGTCGGCATAGCTTTCATGACTTTCTGGGTAGGTAGGATGACCATTCCTTCCTTCTTCATTTCACACTCTTTTCTCTTCTTAATCATAAATATGTTCCCGACCCACCCTAATCATATTTTCTCCAATTTCCTAGGTTGATAACGCACATATAATTTCCCAGATGTTGTGTGTGTCGATGGGCGACGGGATCACTTAACATCAGGTGAACCGTCTGCTCGTTTGTCATCCTTTCCATAAAAAAAATATATGTAATATAATCTATAGAAATTAATAATTGAAGGCAAAATAGAAGGGAGACGAAGTCGTGGTAGGAGAAGAATATCATGGGCAAAAAATGTAAAGGACTGGTTGAAGGGGGTTAGCATAGAGAAATTAATTCGCATGACTAGTAATAGAGCCAAATATGGACAAATGGTTGCCGATCTCCGGGATGGAGATGAGAATGCACATGAAGAAGAAGAATAATAATTGATTGGTCAAAAGAGGATTATTTTCACAGAAAATTATAAAAACCTACTTGAGGCGTCTTAACAGTATACTTTGGTGGCATATTATTTCTGTTATTTTCATTTAACACTAGAACTACGAGCCTTTAATTCTTATTTAATATTTTACGATAATGTCATGATTTAAGATTATTAAATTTGTGCATAAAATAATATTATATATTATTTTATTTACTTAAAAAAAAACTGGTCAAAATTAGCGGTTGGTTGAAAAAAGTGTATGGTAAATCTTCTTAGTTCTAGTGTTAAAAAACAAACTACTGAACCCTTTTTTAAAAAAAAAAAAATATGAAATAATTTTGGAAGTATGCGAGCACATATCAGCCGATGGCTAATAAATCCCGTCATCTCAGACGACTCTTATGTTATGTTTTTTTTTTTTTTTATGGAAAGGAAGACAAACGAGCAAACGGTTCACCTGATGGTAAGCGATCCTGTCGCCCATAGACAATCGCAACATTGAGTCGCGAGTGCGTTGTCAACCTGGGAAATTGGACAGAATAGGTTTATTGAGCGAGCACGGCCTTAGAAATGCAGCAAAAGCTGTGAAAAGATGTTATGCTCCATATCCATCTTTACCCAATGGCCTATTTACTCCAAGAACAAGCGCGTGCATATCGTGCAAACTTTCAACTCACTTGACAACATAATACAATAAAACCCTCTTTGAATCTAAAATTTTAACAGGAGAACAGCTTCAAACAATAAGCTTCCTACTTTTTTCCATAATGCTCCTTAAAGGATAACCAACGGGACCCTATTTCTCAGACTTCGATGTTCGTCTGTCTGCCGGTAAAAGTTTTACAGAATATATATTTCAATTGCCGCTTTAACAATAAATACTAAAGAGGTAATAAAATTAAATATTAAAGGGCCTCATTTTAATTTAATTTTATTAATATACATAGTAAAAAAAATGATACGGAAATCTTCGTGTTCGAATCTGATTCGCATTTGGCCGGTTTTTATTTAATTATGTGAAATTATTCATTAGTAAGAAAGTTATATGTGTTATTATTTTTACATACGTTTGTTAAGTTATTCCACAAGGATTTTATGTAATTGAACAAATGAAATTTTTGTAATGACGTAGCGTGGATGTTATAAAATAAAAACTACAAATATATCAGTATTTAAACAACAAGATTTTTTACTAAACATTTTAGTTTTAATCCATTAAAAGGTAAAAACCATTTGCACTCCATAATCTTATTTTGTAAAACAGAAGCTACGACCCTATCTGTTCTTCTTATTAGCTACTTAAATTGGCCATTCGACAGCACAACGTTCCATTTTTGAATTTCAAATCGCGTTCCAAATTCGAATGTGCAAAACCGTAAATTAAAAATAAAACGTTCCGGCAGCACGGAGGCCGCGTGCACGACACTGGCAGCATCAACAAAGCGTCAAATGGCTCGGAAGTATCTCGGGCCCTCCTCAGACATTCGTTCCTCCTCACTGGGCGCACTCATTATCCGCCATTCCGAATGATTCCTTGCCTTAGTGGCTTTATTTACTCTTCGGATTGTAAGCGCTGATGGCTGGCCGTTATGGGGGATGGCGTATTTTGACACGGTCCTAGAGGATCGAATGCGAAAGAGATTGTTTATTGCTTGCGTATAAGCGTTTTCCTGTAGTATTATGTTGCGAATTTATGGAACCTTTTCATAATGCTTGTGTTTATTATACGTAAGATCTAGTGATAATCGGATAGCGAAATCAATGTTTTCGTTTCAAAGAATAATCGAATTATTTTGATGATGTAATTTATAATGAATTTATGATATTTTTACAATAAATATAATTGAATACAATAATAATAGATACTCCCAACTTCAGGATCCGGATTGTAGGTCAGAATTCTTGACCATAAATAAGCAAGTGTTATCACTTCAATGTTGAATAAAATAATTGGATTTGAATGGAATCAGACAAAAACATGCATAATAATAAAATTGTATTTAAAATTACGTACCAATACCTTAACCCGCAAACCAACTTCATATGAGTAATTATGTCAGAGGACCCATAAAAAATTGTAATATTTTTCAAACTAAATACAATAAAATCAAATTCATCGCGTAGAGAAATCAGGCAGGCTTTCTTATAACTATTTATTAAAAAAATGAGAAAACATGATGTTTTCGACAAAAGTGGAGTTAGCTTGTTTGCGAATTAAAGTATCGATATATATTTTCTTCGACATTTGCACTTTCTCCAGTTTTTTTATTTTTTTTATAAAAGTGCCTAACACCATAATTGCATAAAACTTGACGCAAAGTCACATAACGTATTGTTTACGTCATTCCAAATTTATGTGTGAGCCTCGTAAAATCCCACAACATCGCAATTAGGGGAAAATTATCTATTATGATCTCCCATCGATATCTAAATTTCGAATGTCCGATCAGTGGTCGACGAAATTAACGATTGTACATCACGACATTTACAATTCTGTTATTGGTTACGTCTGTAATTTCGTATTCAACGATCACACAGACATCAGCGTGTCATAAAAATGGGAATAAAGTAAATAACTTGATAATAAATCATGTGCTCTTCCGTCACTGACGCGTGCAAGGGGTGGTCACCCCAGTGACGCGACGCCATCTTGGATTTGCATTCATAATATGACTATTGTGTGATAGACATGAATTATAATCGAGATGCTTGTGAAGTTTTCGTATTTGTATTAAATTTTACAGCCATATTTATTGTGTGTAGTGGTAAACAAATAGTATTCTAAACATAATATCATGAATTGCAGTTATAAGGTAAAGTTGTCGGGGAAATTAAATTTAATTGATTTAAAGAATTTGTAGTAAGTTTAGTACAAAAAAAATCGCAGTAAATTGTATATTAAACTTATGATTGATTGTATTGTATTCTCTTGTGAATAAATGATGTATAATATTATGAATTGGGGTCATAATTGTTAGTCAAAGTTGTGGCAGAAATTTTAATTAAGTTATAAAAAAGTTAGTTGTAAGTTTAGCATAACATTTTTCTTAGTAAATTGTATATTAAACTTATGGTTAAATATTTTTTATCACTTTATATTAAAAATTAAAAAAAGGAAGAATGCTGTTGATTGCTACATCATCTTTTTTTGTTTCTGAACACTTCTTGATATTTAGTACATACTGAGTGTATAATTGATTATAGATAATGAATAATATAATAAAATTTTCAACTTGTAATGTATGTTTATAATGGTGTGAAAATAAACAGTTTTAATAAAACGAAATGCATTTGATTTAATCAAGTTTACACGCTTTAATTCTTTTCCTCGTTAATTTTAATTAAAACACGAAAGCAAAGTGTATAACGCGTCGTTTGCTTTACGCATTGTTGCATTATTAAATAATTGTGGTTGGATGAACCAGCATATCATGAGATGCGCGTGACCTTGGATTTTAAGCGTATGGAGGACGGAAGGGTAAGTGGTGAGGTATCAAAGGGTCACGGTTGATTGGTCGTGTATGTGTGGTGTTGATTAAATTAAAGAGAGCGATTTATGTGCTACCAATTTAGCAATGACGTGAAATGGCGAGTATATAGGGGCTGCCGCCGGTCGGCGTTAAGTGGGTGAAATGCTCTTTAATGGAAATTATGGCTGGACCTTTTTAATGTTCGGTCAACGGCGTGTTCGCATTTGACGCAGAATAAAAAGCTGATACGCTACTACTTTAAAAAAAATTAAATTGGACTCTAGTTATATCGCTTGCGTTGTATATAAAATGCCAATGTTGTAAAGTTTCTACCGAACACATATGCTGTGTAAGAAAGACTCGCGACTCTTCGGATGTGGCGTGTCTATGGGCGACAGGATCGCTTATCATGTAAACCATCTGCTTGTTTGTCTTCTTTTCCGTAAAAAAAACCATAAGAAAGGATGCCCATTTTTATATGGCAAGTCGTTCCTAGTTGCATTAAATACAAACATGTTTTTTTGGAGTCTAGAGTGGTCATATTAGCTACTACAGAAGTTATTTTCTATTCTTTTTTGCATTCTACAATACCGTGACAGATTACACAAACGTCAAGTAGGTAAAGCAAAATTCATACTTTAATACTTTAAATTAAACTTAAAATCAAATCCATTAAACCAAAAGTCTAAAAAAATATGAAAATAATTACTATATAATTTTGATCTTGATGCATGAGAATTCTTGGTACTAGATTTGGCTGAGCCTAGCGAAGCATAATAACGGCTTTCAATTCAAAAGATATTATGCCAAGGGAGAGATCACAGTATAAACACACACACTTGTATGTTACACAACAACTTATATATACAGGGAATGAATATCTGGAACTATAAAATAAAGGTCATTGTATAATGTTTACGTGCTCATTCATAGGCTTTCAGGCAATCTGGTAATATTCCCATAATGCTTCAATCTAACCATGAAACAAGAACACTTTGAATTCGATGATATCAGATTTGACAATTGTAAATCAATGCAAATGCAGCAAAAGCCTGTACGTGTATAATCTATTTAAATGTAGTGTAGTGTGTAATGTGTGTTTAAAGATCCATGGATCCAAGATCGAATGTCTGTACTAAAGCAATTATAATTTATTTTTGATAGTTTGAAATAAAATTATACATTTTCGCATTCCATACGTACGTTGTTCCATAGTACATGGGATTATTGGGAGTAATTTTCTCTAGTTAGAACAATACATTCGGAGCATTTCAGAAACGCCCGCCGTGACCGCATGAGTTCCAGCTTTTTAAAAATGTTATTGTGTTTAAAAATGTATTGATATTATAGTATCTAGGAATGGCACTCCTTATTTTTTATAAGGTAAACAGATGATTTAATTGTCAGTTTTCGATAAAAAAATTGAATTTTTAACGCTGATTACCAATGTTAATAAATTATTATTAGCTATAAGTTAGCTTTGATTATAAATAAAGCAGCATTTTTTGGTTCAAGTAGTTCCATCTAGCAGCTACCGAAGGAACTACTTCGTAACGAAGGCTTCTGCGCTCGAAAGTTTAAGCTCGTTGCTCGACGGACATGTTCAATAAAACGGCTTATAAAAATAATATAATCAAAAACGTTTAAATTTTATAGTGTAGCACTATAATGTTTATTTAAGCAAATCTAATATTTTTTTTATTTTAATAGGTTATAATTAATAAATCACATATTGGCTGTTCCATTTTGAAATATGATTAATAACAAAATTGAATGACGGACAACATTTAAATAATGAAGCCACGAAAAACTGATCAGTTTACCTCCTATTTATCTGTCAGCTGTATGAATAATATTGGTATGTATATTTAGAGATAATAGCAATCAAGGAATGGTTTGCCCAAAACCTTCCATAAAAAATAGTAACTGCGTCGTCTATCCCAAGCTCGGCCACGGGGTTGACTGGTATCCTTGATAAGACCAACCCGGGGTCAAACTGGCGACAGGTCCGCCCCGATAAGTCTCGATTTAATACGTTAAAAGGTGCCCTAATGGGGTCGTTCACATTCGTTTTAGGGTGGCCCGACCGCCCCGGAACTTTTATGCAACTATGCCAACATTATCTAATATAGTCAAATCTATTTGTCTGCCCTTGTATAATATTTGTGTTCTTTGTTTGTATGTTATCACTTGTCAGGTGGGTGTATGACGTAAATAATAAAGATTTATCGTTATTTACTCCCCGCTTGAACTTTTGCGACTTATTAATTGGCATATCATACAATGTACATATCAGTTAAGTTTATAATACGATTAAAAACAATAAATGGAACGTTAACCTGATTGTGAGCGTTGTGTATAAACTGTAAAACGGTTGTGTGACAGTTTATTGAATATAAATGCCCCGCCTGTCAAAACGTCGTAAATGCACAATTAAATCGGTTTTAGTGAGCCATTCGCGTTCATTGTTGTACGATAGTGTTTAATACAACAAATTTAATTTATTACTTGTGGTTATAATTTCAAATAATCTAAAACAAAGGTTGTGTAAAATAAAATTTCTGTTAATAAATTCTTGAAACTTACTTAGAATACACTAGCGCCATCTAGTTACGTAGACACGTAACGGTAGCATGAGAGGCCCTCAGAAGCGTATGACTGCATTATTATGTTAATATTATCACATAATATTAACTTGTAATAGAAATGATGATATAAATATTCAATTAAAGTATAAAAAAAAGTATTTGATAACACCACTCAAAATTAAGTTTTTCTATAACCCTTTTTGACTCAGAAAACAAACAAAAAAGGTTCTTTTAGAAGCTATGTATATCTTACAAACATAACCTAAAAAAACTGTGCACCTTCACAGCAGTATACACGAACCACAACAGCAGGCTTGAAAGAGCAATAAAGCCGCTCGTTACTTAACTCACTACTAATCTTTACGAGCAGACTTGTGTCAATTTTATGGACAAACGGTTGGCAAATGGCTTATAAAGTGGCGAAGTCACCTTCGGAGCTGTTAAGCTGTTACCGTTTTTAAATTGCCACTAAACACCGCGTTATGCAGCTTAAAAGGGGTCTCATACCATATTGAACGTTCAAACTTGTATCTTCGTATCAATAACATTCGATTTTTACTCGTAATACCTTTTACACAAAAGATCTTAGACATCCATTTAAATAAATTAATTGTTTCTTTAAAAATAAGTGACACATATGGAATTTCTGTATGCTTTCTTTCTTGATTGGTTTTTTTAGTATTTGAAATAAATATACTTGTGCCCGGTTTTTTCAGTCAACAAATTATATTACTACTCCTTATTTATCGACTTCAAAAATGAGGATATATTCAAGCAGAATGTCTACATCTGTGAAACGATTTAGAATTTTTTTTTTGGTAGAGACAGTAGATATACACTTTAAGATTGGTAAAAAATCTGTAAATTTGTTGTGGTTGAAAATAACATAATGCCTAAAGTGTGAGATAATTTGGCCGGCCAAGAATTAACCAACCCCCCCGGCCTCTGTTATGCAATTACCTGTTACAATATTTTGTTACCGAGACGGACAAATGAAGTTTTATCATATTCATTTATTTAATTTCAAAGGCGACTTATCATGATAATGATTGTTGTTATCATTCATTTAATTACTTAAAATATCATGAATTACTCTGTTTCGGAATGAAAGTACCCTTTTTTACCGACTTCCAAAAAGGAAGAAAGTTCACAATTCGAATGTTTGCGCGTATCTCCGCCATTTATGAACCAATTTAATTTTTTTATATAATAGATGATTCTTTGTTACTAGTAGATAGTCCCATAAAATTAAAAAAACCGGTCATAATAATCCGTATTTTAAAGAAAAATTAGCATATATCTCCGAATTTATAAACAAAACAAAATCTAAACTTATGAACTAATTTAAGAAAATATTTTCTTCTATTAGGATACACTTCTACAATGGTCCTATTTTTAAAAAATCGGATTAGTCCTTTTTTTAAATCAAAATAACGGAGAAGATATGTTTCGAAAGTACACTTTAATGGCGTTTGAAGTCGGTTTTTGAAATTTTCTTTACAAATAAACTTGTTAAAAATACACATGTATATAAAGAACAAAACGGTAGAAAGAAAATTATATTGTCTATACGTATTATTAAGAAGTAATAGCTTAATATAGCACAAGTAATTCAATATAAGGACAGTTCATATTACATGTACATACATACAATTACATTAGTATTTAGCTAATAAACAAGCTATGGCAAACAGCTGTAAACGTCATGCTTCAACAGCCGGACCATCTGTGCCAGATAATTGGATATTGAAAATATCGTTACTGCTTCAGTAACGCAATCTAGTGTCCGCTTTTGTATATTAAAATATATGCAGAGAATCAATAGAATATAATATTTATACAATGATGATTGTCATATGTAATTTTTACATTAATTTTTAAAAGTATGTTCAGTACTTTTAAGAAAAGATTTAAAATAAGTAAAAGACAGATGTCTACTATTACAACTCGGCTTTCTGGCATGAATGAATTGCTATGTTATATCTGGACCACTCATCGAACGTGGTAGAGCATAACGTCTTTTCACCGCTTTTACTGCACTTTACGGCCGTCACTCCGAGGAAGTAGGTACCACCGCTTTATATAAAGTCGGCATAAAGTGACGAAGAAGACTGTCGGCCTTTTCTTTTCGCACTCCTTTCCCCTTCAAATCTTTAATCCCGATCCCATCCTATCCAATAAACCTTTTATATTTAAGTTCCCAGATTGACAACGCATTCGCGACTCTCCGTATTTTTGGTGTCTATGTGGGACGAGATCGCTTACCATCAGGTGAACCGTTAATAAAAATAAAAAGACCTACTGAAAGAGGAAAGAACCCCGAAAAATCTAAATTTTGGAAAACCTTAATTTTTCTCTGGCTAGTCACTGACAACCTACTTTTATTACAAACTTTTTGTTTTTTATGATTCGAAAAACAATATATCGTTTACGTTACATTTTTCAAAAGGTCAGTCATGGCTTAGTAGATCGGTAAATTTTCCATTATGAGATCGCGTGCTCCTATATTTAGTATATTTTATATAACAGTCTCCCTAAAAACTAGGGAGTTTAACTGTTTATAAAACTATCTATTTGTATCTGTTTTATATAGCTTGTATAATGTAGGCTTGTATGTGTAGCATAAAAGAAGATAAAACTAAAAAGGTCATCTTTAAGGAGATAGGCGAAGCAGTAATTCACACGACACTGTTAACATTTTTCACTTTGCCTATCCTTCAAAAACGATATGAAAGGAGGCGTCAAGCAAAGTTTAAAAAATTAGGGTCGAGCCAAAAAAAATGTTTGAAGTTTTTATAATACGCGACTCGAAAAGTTTCATTAGAAACGTTATTTTTTATGAATATATAATAGAGAGATGAAACCAAGCAAGTGGCTCGAACATGACCTATGGTTATAAACTTATTTTTTTTACTTCTACGACAGTTACTATAAACCTAATTTACCATAAATTGCACATATAGGGTAACACTAAAATGTAAATGATTTTAACAGAATAGATGGAATATTTTAAACATACACTTTTTAACCGACTTCGAAAAAAAATGTTCTAAATTCGAATGTTTATATTTTTTATGTACATTCGCGTATATCTCCGCCATTTATGAACCGATTTTAAAAATGATTTTTTTTGACATATAAGAATACCCTCTTTCAAAATGGTCCGTAAAATTTTAAAGAAAACCGGTTTTGCAGTTATTCTTTTAAATCAAAATAACACAATTGATTTTATGTATTTTCGCGCGTACCTCCGCCATTTATAAACTAATTTCTAAATTGTTCAAAAAAATTTGTTCATTAGTTTGTTTTTAAATAAAAATAACAAAATTAAGGAATATTCACATATTACATCACAGATACACTTCCACAATGGTTCTATATTTTTTTCGTAAAAATTGGATTAGTAATTTGTTTTTTTTTAAATAATACAACTTTAAGGATTTTATCGCGGTTTATTTTTAAATTTTATCACCCGACGTTTCGAACCCTTTACAGCGTTCATGGTCACGGGTAGGACTGAGGTGTTTGATGTCCTGGTGTCACAATGTCTAATATTCGCGTAAGTCTCAAAAACAAAATAGTAATTTGTTTTTAAAATCAAAATAACGGGGAAGATATGCTTCGAAAATACACTTTTAAGGCGTTTGAAGTCGGTTTAATTTTCTGTGAAAATAAACTTGTTAACATAGGTACCTATATCAATACCTGTAGGCACATAGAAAGGAATTTAGATAATTATGAAAATATCCAACCTGGAACTTCCTTCTCACGTTATATTTTACATTAAAAACTTTACCCGCGTGATATATTTGTTCTCACCCCATGTGGATCAACAGGCAAGGGTTTGCGCTTATTCTAAATTCAAATTTCATAAGGTGTGCGTAATAATTTGGCAGATTATAAAGCGACCGCGGCCGTATATGGTGGCGCCAGCGTATTTCAATTAGCCATACACGAAAACGCTTTGAAACGCACGGGTCGTGTGCGGGCCCATTCGCCGGCGAATTATAACGCAATATTGCAACCATACGTTTACATTATGGTCTTTAAAAGCCCCACTCACGATGCGTCCGGATGGCGTCGTATGTTGAAATTGGACGCAATTGTGGACAGTGTAGATCAACTACTGAAATACTGTATGGAGAACACGTCGTTTTTGTGAATGTAGGAAAAAATTGTCACGTCCATCCAATATGATCACGAGGCATAAGTGCTCGATGATCGACTTGAGCACCATCCAATTTATGACACAATACGTTCTCTGGGCGGATTTCTGAAGAATGGCGTCCAATTTGGTAACGAGATGTCGTCCGAACATCGAGCAAAAGTTGTTCTATAAATTTAAACACTATTTAAATTATAACGTAAGATTCCTAAAGGACGGCTTCCAATTATGTCACGAGACGTTGTTATATATGGCAGTGGATTTCAAAGCCGTCGAATTTCCAAGACGGGACGCCGTCCAAACGCACTACGGATGGGACCCCTTAGTTCGCGCTAAATTCGGATGTGCCGCGGCATACATTAAAACGTTAGTCGATATCCCTCTGTTTGTTGTGGATGCTAATGTTGTTAAGATGCGAGTTTTATGAGCATACCTTGTAATAATATGGAAGTTATTTACAATACAAATATACTTTTAGAAACGCGTTTAAATATAAGCCAAGCCGACTTATAACAAAATAAAAAAAGCCTAGATGTTCAAAAAACCTGTTGAAAAATATGAGTCGCAATGAAGCCATTAGGTGAATTAATACCGTCTTGATATCTAATATTGTACATAATAGTAGGAAATATGTGGAGTTTGTCTAGTTTTTCATTTTCAAAATTTATAAAAACAATGTGCGATAGAACTCGTTCCCTTATAGGTCCTTAATCTTGTGGTAAAAGTATACTTGCTTATTCGTGGTGAAGAATACTAGCAACAGTTTGAAAAGAAAGCCAGAGACTAAAATATTTTTATTTTATATCAAACAAGCATGTTATATTATTCTATTGAATATAAATATTATATATATACATAAACATTTTGCTATTTGTATATTTACAAACAGTAAACTTATTTGAAAAAGCCTGAAGCGAGCAATTCATTACTAGAGCATGTTGTCGTGGCAAGAGTACATATGCATTTACTTACAGATACATTTCAGATGCTAAACATAGCCAATTTTTTTTAACCATAGCTATAGAATTAAAAAAGTTAATTATATATTATATATTAATTTCAAACATTTATTTGACAGGACAAATTGAAAACATTCAGCGCGCAACAAAACCATCGACGCGGACCGACCGTCAATTTTAACCGCGAATTAAATATTCCAAAGGTCCATTCCGCCGCAGCAATATTGTAAGTAGACCTTTAAGATTTCATTCTCGCATTCTACAACGCTAATTAAGGGTCCCTCAATGCCATAAAAGATAACTCCAAACTGACGGAGGCTGCATTCATAAGGGAAACTTCGCCGATTAAAATTCCTCTAACGAGTAAGAGACCATCTCCTTTAATAAATACGGAACCCTCTTCTAATTTTCCAGGGCGAGATTTAAACGGCATAAATTTCCCAACGCCGAAAAGAAACTCCGAAAGAGGAGCCTGTACATTTTTACGATGCCGTCTGCCATTCTCCCTGGGAACGGAGTTGTCTCACTTTTAAATTAAATTTTCACTCCTAATTTGAAAGTATAATGTCATTTCACTAGCAGGCCGTTATTAAAAGTTTTAAATCATCCGCTTTTTCGCGCTTGGGGTGCGATCGCGTGATTTTTTAATCAAAACGGGCATCATTCCTAGTGATTTTTTACGACTGCGCCACTCTGCTAGGATCAAATTGTCATTAGCCACTCGCGTATTCCTTATTGCCTTTCTTTCTCAAGTGCTGCGATTTTATTGAATTATTCCGGACCCTCGAGGTAGCAACTTGTGCCCCCAAACTTAATTTCAAGACGACTCCGGAAATGCCCATGTGCCTTGGGAAGCTTACACTGTACATAGACTTCAAGATACCTAAGAGAACATTTTAGGAGAAACTAATTTACTAGATAAATTTTTTTTCGCAAGTTTCTTACAACTTACTTAAATATATTTACATGTTGGAATCTTTTTATTGATACACATGATTATAATATTTTTGTTTGCAATATAAAAACATTCTTTGTCCACCATTTAGGCTCTTGTTGGGTTGTCTTAAATTTACGGCGAATTAAACAAAAACTATTTTGACATACCCTTTGAATGCATCCTTTAATGTTTCTACATCTTCAAAAACAGAGATATTTTTTTTATCTTCAAGAATTGTCAACATGTGCTTCTAACATCTGTTTTAAGACAAGGAGTGACGTCATGGCTTCCAAAGGAGGCAACGGAGTCCTTGACACACAGACACAGTTCAGACGGGGCTTTTATAGACCATAAACATTTTACTAGCACGACCTTGGGTAGGGTCTGCAATGAGGTCGTTGCACCCAAGTTTACGACTCGACAAAGTGTATGACGAACCCGTGACACGTGTTCGACGTTTTATTCGACTTTAAATGCCCATAAAATGTCATACAGTCAGAATTTTAACAGTAGCTTATTCCATCTGTTTGATATTATGACATTTACTCAGAATTATATTAAGAAAATGTATCATAAAGTTTGTTAGTACACATCATACTATATATTTTAATGATAGCTTGGATTGTCAATATTTAAACAATGTTAAAAGTGGAAAAAATAACTTATTCTTACGACATAGTTTTAGATGAAAGTTATATTCCCTCGTAATATATGGATGGTTAGCATTGTTGGTCCTTTTTTAAAATTGATGCATTGAAATTTGCGGGTTCAGAAAATGTTTTGTACTTTCTTTACGCAAGCAATAAAACTATCATTTACCTGGCCCGTTATCTGCATTCTAAAGTCTGTAAATCAAGCCTTTGTTCACGAGCTTTGGGTATTTCTTAGAATTGGTCGCAATTGCGTCAAGTAACGGATTCAACAGCAACAAACAGTTATACCTTGAATGAAAAGGGTTGTTATTCTTCCGAAAACAATGAAAAGGGTTTTTAACAAGAATTCTTTCCGTCTTTTGTCAAAATTCCTTTGTTCTTGCTTCCCAAAGAATTGATTGCACAAAGTGTCGTTTTGTGCAATGCACTTTTTGTGACATTTCTCCAATGTACCCGTAAAATGGAGATATTGGAACAGTCAAAAAACAACTAAATTCTTTGTAAGTTTGTATGCGGGCCTTATAGAGTCGGCATAAAATAAAATATGCATGACTTTTGTGGATGCCGGATGACCATGTCTACAATTTTCTTTTGCCACTCATTTTCCCTCCAAATTCTTAATCCGACACCATACTATCCAATGAACCTGTTCATCCATTTTCCCAGGTTAACAACGCGCTCGTGACTCTCCGGGTGTTGTGTGTCCTTGGGCGACGTGATCGCTTACCAGGTGAACCGTCTGCTCGTTTGTCTTCCTTACCATAAAAAATGCGGTTTGTTACGTCTATGTCATGACTTAAGTTTTGCTGCGGGTTTATAAAAAATATTTAAATACAAGAGCGGTAGGCTACGATTTATTATTCCGTAGCCGTGTACGATGCGAGACGAATCATCGTGTCCCCGCTTCGTAATCATAATGCGAAGGAAAAAAACAACACATACGACGAATATAACATCTAAATTTAAAATCCAATCTCGGCGTCCATCTCACCCATGGCCCGGCATTCCTTTTTATCCGACTCCTATCCCATACAGAATAAATCGCACCGACCCATATAACTCTCGGCGGCCATTAAAAAGATAAACAACTTAATATAGGCATAATAATAAACAACGCGGTCGACTTAGTTAGATCCCCGTTGCCCTCCATGATTTTATTTATTCAAGGTATCGTAAACAAGCGCAGGAATAATTCCGTAGGCTTTTCGCGGGGATTAGGGGGGCGATGCGGGTAGGAAGGAATTATATTCCGCCGTAACAGTTATCATGTATCACCTGAAGACGCTTAATGCGTCTCCTCGCAATCTCGAGGGCGGCGCGCGAAAATTACTTTTTCCAAGTATTTACATGTAAATAGAGGAGCGGCTGTGGCTGAGGTTGGCGGTATGGACTAGGAAGATTGCTTTTTGGTTGTGATTCATATTGGGTGACATGATATACCTCTGGTGTCGGTATATGTATTAAACCGCCTCCGTAGCCTAGCGGTATGGGCCCTTGCTTTGTAAATCGGAGGCGTGGGATCGAATCCCGCGGGGGGACAATGACTTTGTGCATGTAAAAAGTGGATTCTGCGTCTGGTCTCTTCGATCGTGTCAGATATCGATCGGGCTATGAGAGCAAAGAACACAGAGAGAGTGCATCTGTGTTTGCGCATACACGCGTGCACTATAATATCTCCCGCGCAGTTGGCTAATCTAAAGCTAAAGGAGGACTTTATTTAAATAATTTAGAAAGAGATAATCATGATATCTATATTATCCTTTATGCCTTGTAAAGTGCATAGAATAATTTTCTATTTCCTATAATAATTACACAAATTTGGTCGAATGAATATCTAAGAAACAAATATGTAGAGACTAATTCATCTGATTTTTTATATGAACATTACATTAGTTGAAGTGCAGGATATAAGTGTGCAAAAATGCAATTTTACCTAATTATAAAAAATATATTATTCGCATTTAATTTAGTTTTGTCATAGAATTTACTTAACACTTAATGATGCTGTGCAAAAGATTAATCAGCGTGAAGGACAAGGCCCATTTTTATATGGCAAATCGTACCGAGTTGCATCAAATTCTTTTTTAGAGACTAGATTATATTAACTCCTTTGGAAATTATTTTCGTAAAGAAAACCCGGGCTTTCGGGATGTTCGATAAAATCGAAAAAATCTATTCATAGAAAACAGTTTCTATTGCATCTTACATCTTTATGTCAGATTGTGTAAAAATCATTATATGTAAAGCGAAATTCATACTCTTATACATTTAATAAAATTCAGTAAAAAATTATGAAAATAATTACTTTATAATTTTGATCTTAATGCATGAGAACTTTTGGTACCGCATTGGGGCGTTGTCCTTTCAATATGATAGACATAGACACAGTCAAATATTTTACACAATATTGTAGGAACTGCTTATATTGTCAAATATATTTATTACTGAGAATTAGCAGATTGCAGACAACAAACGCAATTCACCCTTAATCCTATTGCATAAGAACCACTATATATATACAGCGGGGATAACACCTAACGGGTGATTATCAGCGGCACGCACGCCGGCACATAACGTTAAGCAAACAACAAGATTCCAAACTTGCGTATTCCGTGCATGCGCACCGCTTAAAACAGAAACAATGGCGCCATTAAAAATCCCGGGATATTTCCCCGCGTATCCCGTAGATGGTATAAATCGCGGGCTTTCCGCCGAAGCCATTTCCAAAGGAGCGTTTTCTATTCCGGGGCGCGCGGCCGTTTTTCCCGGGACTCCCATTATAAGGGGGCAGTAGGGGGGCGCCCCCCACGCCCGAAAGTAGAGGTTACGTCGACGTATGGCTCGTTACGAAAGTTTAAGTGCGATGGATGATAATTATGCGAATTTTATGTATAGAGTGGTAGTGCTAGTGTTGAACTCGTTGGGAGGAATAGAGATGTTGAATCTGGACTGCGTTTTCAACATCTACGCGATTATAAACTTTAATTTTAAATTATAAACTTTAATCTGCGTGATTATAAATTATAAACTTTTGCACATCCTGTAAAATGAATAGAATGTAGTGTTACTTACTACTGTAACTAATAACACCTTATAATGTACCTATGTTTCGCAAATAAATCATTATTATTATTATTATTAT
>JAOCPS010000033.1:1536084-1555727 GCA_025505425.1 Graphium colonna | reverse complement strand
ATCCAATAAACCTATTCTATCCAATTTCCCAGGTTGACAACGCACTCGCGACTCAATGTTGCGATTGTCTATGGGCGGCGAGATAGCTTACCATTAGGTGAACGGTTTGCTCGTATGTCTTCCTTTCCATAAAAAAAAATGTATAGACGCCCCAGCCGATAAAATGTCTTTTAATCCCCACACTTACTATATGATAAAAGTATTATATTTCATTTGGCAAAATTGATAACGATATTTCCTGTCATCATTCTTTTACATATTTTTTGTCTTATATGAACGAATTAAAATTACATTTCTATGTGCGTGTTACACATACATATGTGAAATGACACAGACACATGGATAGCCAGACATTGTTGCTATACAAATCACTTTTAGGCGGGAACGGTACGGCTCATCCTGGGCCGGGCTTCCGTCGCCGGGGTCCGACTGTCATTGTGATGCAAATTTGTTCGCTGTCTGCCTCACAATTACCCCTACGGTCAAGCGGGGCAGCGATCATCGTACATTACAACCCCTCGTATTTTAAACCCTACACCACACACAATATTAACCTTTAGAGGAGCAGTTATAAGGGCCTATATCGTGTGAGGATGGATATATGTCCATGCAGATATGGCCACGAGCGTCACTAATGCGGTAGGTACAGCAGTGTGAAGGAATTGTGTACCAATTGCGCGGACAGCCATTAAGGGTATTGCGCGGTAACGGTAGTTAGGAGACGAGGACGTGTATTGCCAATAATAACTAAGTACACCATCTTGGACGTTCAATGTTAGATGAAATGTGCTGCGGTCAAACTGGCATTTGTTTTTCAGGAAGCTTTCGAATGGATTAAGCGGGTTTTAGAATCAGTACCGTAGTCGTTCATAAGTATGATTAGCGAATGTTACCTTAGAACATTACGAGTGACGTAAAATTTAAAGCAGTAACTACATTACACTAAACTAACATTACAATTAACCAAAACGAACTTGATCCCCAAAATTATTTTGTTGTGATCATTTCATGAACTGAGCTCATTTTGATGCCAAGTAAATTTGAAAGTAGTGCTAATATGACCTTTATATATGTAAGTTAATTTTTTTTAACTGAGCACAGAACTATCGCATAATATACAAACATATACCTCGTATATGCGTACAAACAGAAGATATGTTTTCGCCACAAATCTACGTGAAGACCTTTTTATGGAAAGGAAGACAAACGAGTAGATGGTTCACCTGATGATAAGCGATGCCGTCGCCCATAGACACACGCAATATCCAGAGAGTTGCGAGTGCGTCGTCAACCTGGGAAATTGTATAGAATAGGTTTATTGGATAGTATGAGGGTCGGGATTAAGGATTTGGAGTGGAAAAAGACATGGTCAGCCGGAATCCCCAAAATCAAACTTTTTTTATGCTGAGTGGTACTTTCCCGAGTGAGCGTGGCCGTAAAAGTGCAGCAAAAGATTTTGTGCTCTACCACCTCAATCTTACTTGTTTTGCTCCCTCTATCAATTATTATTCTTTAAACGTTGCGTTGGATTTGATACTTCTACAGAATACCACGAAAAGTATCTAAGCATATGATTTATGAAATATACCACAGCATATCAATTATTTATTTTTAATTTGACTCTTATTCAAAATCCTCTAAAGGGCGCGAAACATCCGCGCGATGCTAATGTCGAATAACATAAAACCGCATCTGACCCGACAAATTTATTAACGCAATAAAATAGTACACGACGCCATAAAATAACCGCTGCTTATTAAAATTTATAGAGCTGGTCACAAAAAATTTAGATCGACCCGCGAATAAACGGTCACCATTACGCATGAATACGGTTTAATGACCGCGGATAACCGGTCTTCCGGCGACTTTCTTTTCGGAGCGTTTTGCAAAACCAAACACCCTTTTTTACGCTATTATTCAACCGGGTGACGCACTAAAATTTTACGTTAACATGGCATGGAAAATTCTAGCCATTATTTCCTAACTTTTCTAATTATTTGGTACATGTAGAATAACATTGCATGTTCCTTAAAAAATTTAGAAATTAACGTGAAAACATTTTTGATCACACAAATTTTAATGAAAAATTTTAGATAACTACTGACTTGCAAATTTTAATTTTATAACCCGTTATAATTATACCGAACATTCAAAAGAATTTACCTAAAATATAACAGAATTAAATGCTTGAGTTTTACAACGGAACGATGTCTTTTTGTTGGGAAGTTCGTAATCGTAAAAAATACGTAAATCTACGAGTGAATCGATTTCCGCGAGTTGATGGTTGGTCGGACCGACTTTTAGGTATACTTAGCCTTTCCACTGAAAGGAAAAAAGGGCCTCTGTAATTTTATGGTCCCATAGGTAAATGAGGCATAAAAGTTCCTAGCCAAAGGTGCACAGTACGTACATTTATACAGCGGCACTTTAATAAAATGTGAAACGAAACAACGAGGTGTTGGACCAGACTATCCCCTGGGCACGTCGGAATGCTCCCGGCTTCCTCGCAATTTCACAAAATGCTATACACACTACGCCATTGTCTACCCATGTAGCACACATAACCAGTTCAAACTGGCCACCCTACCTCCCTAGACAGTGTTATTTAAAGGGAAATAGGAGCCGCGACACGACCGGTGCGGGCTCACGCTGAACTGGTCATAGTTAAGACGGAAATAACAAGGCAGACTAGAAACTAAATTAGAATACACGGCGAATGAAGCCACTTTAAATATATTCCTAATATTATTAATAAGCATAGTTGTACACATACGTACGTATAAGCGATATTAAAATTCACCATTTAATGTATTCATAGTTCATAACGCAATTTACGAAACGCTTTAGTGCCGCTACAAACAACGCAATATGCACTATTAAACTTATGTTTATACTCCGAAATCGACTTTTAGACATATAAATACACATAAACGACAAGTTTAATTATTTACAATTTTTTAAATAGCGCTTTATGAGTCATTTGAAATGAAATTATAGCAAAGACCGAATGGAGTCTGTTAATTACAAGGAGTGGATACCTGCATTAATTATAAAGGCTCCACAGTCCGTAATGCGCGTCAATATTTCAAACATTGAGATAAGAAAAATCCATTTATAACGGCCTTATATAACTCATTTCAATATGAAACGACCATATTAGATGACCTCCCGCACCCCGCGCCGCCCGTGCTACCTCTGATAAAAATACCCACAGTTCAATGAAACCATATGGACCAACGAAAAATGGATGTTGGCAGCGCTCTACGCGGCAAACTGCGGGCGGTATTATTTAAGCGCACCATATCGATTTATTTTATCCGAAAACGCCACAATTATGACATTAATACGGATCATAAAAGCAATAGAATTTTCATATAGAACGTTAGGAGAGAATAGCTTTATCCGACTGGTGCCGCGTGAATGTGGATGCGGCCCGAGACCGTAGTGTTTTTTTGGTCGTTTTTTTTAGTTTTGTACACGCGTTCCGTAATGGTGGACGGGGCGGGCGAGGTGTGGGAAGAGCCGAATCAGGCCATCCCGGGAGATCGGCCATAGATAAATTGTATGGAAGTCGGCCGATCCCGAGTCGCTCGCTCGAGCTCACAATGCCTTCACGGCTTACAAACCAGTTATGCAGATGGCCGGCCAATAAGTTCGACGCTTAAGGATCAGGATATTCTACACCTGATAGGTGATTATTTTTGTAGTTTAATTTGCAATCGAGGACTGGATTATCATAGTAAATTTTAAGGGTGCCATTCCTGCTGCAGAACCGGCTGTAAGAATACGCAGGCCTATACATATATTAGCAATCTTTATTTGTCGCTTACCTTCACTTTTAACGATGCCGCCGTTAAATTCAATATTCGATTACACGCGGGATTTATAACGAATCATATTTCACAAATTCGAAACGGACAATGTAAGTCCAAAGATAGTCGGATTACGTGGGCGTTTTATTTTTATAATTTTATTGGCAATCGTCCAGTTCGGACATGGCTTCCAGCGCCGTCAACTTGGGCGCGAAACAAATAGAAAAACAAACTGTAACCCCGTTCGCATCGGCAAGGACAAAAATAACGACAATTTTAATAGAAACAAACAAACTTACCATTTTTGTCTGAAGATGGATAAATTCGATACTAATTCATATTTTACGCCTCAATATAATGTCTTCAAACTTTTCGTTAGTTTTCCAATTATTGAGTCTTATTTAAGCGCATTAAACTATTTTGGCACAGATAATTATTTTATATCGAACAGCAAAATAGACTTCAAATGTCTTAGAATCAAACGTTTTAAAAAAATCAGTAATTTTGATTTAAAAAAGAAACTGATGAACCCTCCTAGTGAACATTTTCTTAAAAAAAGGATTTTGATAATCGGGTCAGAACCTACGGTGAAATCCGCTAACACATACAAAAAAAGGTTAAATACAAACAGTCAAATTGAGAACATCCTCTATTTTGAAGTCGGATAAAAAATGTTACCGATTTGCGCCAACTGCATTCTGACTTTATCAATATAAATGTACCTTTATGTATGAAGTTTTAAATAAAGGCCTGTTATCACATACTCACTTATACATCTTATATTTTACCAATTTTTGTTACTTAAATTATATTGAAAATTAAAAAAAAGCATGTGGTCTCGTGGGACACCAGATAGGAACTAAGTGTCTTATTATAAAAATATTAATTTCAAGTTCTATTTGAGGTATAAAGGAAATAATTATCCGGATATATTATTATGATTTTTTTCCGATAAAAATTTAAAAAATTAGTTTACAAAAATATCTTAACACCTTTTACTTACAATGATTAATAAAAAAATATATAATAATAATATACAAAGAAACAGCTATTTACATGCATAAAAAATAATAATAATAACAAACTGCAATAATAGAATATATACAGTCATCCTGCAGACTATCCATTTGACACTATATAGCCATCATACATAGACTATACATAAAAATCTTAAGCTTTTTTTAACGTTACTGAGGTTTTTTGGCGGCTAGGGTACTCTCAGCAACGAACTATAAGGAACTTCGTCCCAAAAATATTTTTATTTCATAGTTCTCAGTTTTGCAATTATATTAACAATCTCCCTGACTGCTTAAGTTTTCTTGTCTTAAATTCGGTGAAAATGTTAATAATGGGGGGTAACTATGAGCTGATATATTTTATATTCAATATCTGAGGTCCCAGCGAGATACGGGAGACGGTAGAGCCAGGTGGGGAAAGGGCTTAATTTGTGGCCTACAAGGGGTCATTAACTGACAATCTCTTTAAATCACTTGTGGATCCTCCCTGCGGACCTCCCGGCTTATTACATGGGGTGCGCAGAACACTTCCGAGGCATTAAGGAATTTCCAACCGCTATATTTAAATATGAATACCTTGAGAGGGCCGATTTGCGTCGTAAGGTACATTTTCGCTTGCTACTCACGACATTATATACCAAGGGATAGCATATATAGGTCACGCCTAATATTTCGAACGAATAATGTTAGTTATATCAATAGACATTAGTAATAATTCTCTTATAAAGCTAATATAAACATTATAATAATAAACAGTGTTTTATTTTTGATTGATGGTCTATTATTTGTAAATTTTATTGCCCTATAGCATTTGGAATGGCTACTTATTATATACTTTTACTGATTAAAAGCAATCGGTGCAAATACATGACGATTAAATTACCCTTCTGTTATCTTTTATCACTAAAAATCAGCGTATAGTGTTTATAACTGCAACATATGCTGAGTGTTAGCCTTTTTGGCATAGCTTATGGCGCACAGCTTAGAGCTTAAAATTACTAATTAGTTTAAAAATCGTATTTTAGGCTCCTAATGTTTTTACTTCATTTCTATTTTGTAATTTGAAGCGCTTGGAGAGTTTGTGTCCAATGAATTTCTTTTCTTTTCAATTTTTTTTTCTTTCGATGGAACATTTACAAATGCATGTTTTTAAACAACCTTTAGCGATTGTTTTCCGAAAATGCGAGCACATTGCAAAATGAATGTATGAATATTTTTCCCTGAGCGCCGAAACTGCAGCGTTCGGCCGTAATATTGCAACCGTAGAGGGCACCCCACGTACATAATTGTGTAATGTTGCGTACCAACTCCTATTTTATGAGGAAACGTTGGCCCCACTGGTTTGCAGTGCTCTTATTATACATTTTTCAGCGGGAAAATTCTTTTCTTTTCTGTGGAACACACCGGTTCACCACAAAATGGAGAATAAATGTTTCTTATGTGTAGAGGGTTACTATTTGTATATGTAGATAATTATGAATATAACGAAAAACTTGCCTATGAATATATGGTCAAACCCTTATACCCCTGATATATGAACATATGTCCTGAATATTTGATCAATGAATTATCATTAAAATTGTTTATATTATAATTCAGACATTCGTCTATAGTTTCGATGCAGACCTTTGAAGTATGTTTATATCTATAAGTTATTATATTTTTATATTAAGACATTTTTTATGCCATCTCCGTATTATCACCTAAATAGCCCTGCTTCCTAATACGAAACTTGAAATTTATTTTCAACCCAGGCGTTTAGAGGACCAAGAACGATTTGTTAAAAATTACAACACTTAAATATTACCAAAACCTCCCAACTCGATTAGTGAGTCAATTTCATCCCTGTCTCGGGCGAATACTAATTGCCTAATTTAGATTTTTAAACAACCAACGAGCATCCGGGTTGCTGATCGATCCCGGGACCCCTCAGTTCCGGTCGCTCCAGCTTATGCCTGTTTTTAAAATCCTTTAAAACGTCCAGCCACATCAGACCTTCTATCGAGAGGGTAATGCGATATTTCCTAGAGGAATAACATTGAGCGGGTATCATGATGGCTCCAGTTAAGCTGGTCGCTCCATCTGCTGCAGGTAGGAATGGCTAATTGTGTATTCTTTCCTCGCATCAGGCGTCCTTAATCCGCCCTTTTTGTCCCACCACCCCTTTCCATCCTCTGGCGCACCCCAACTAGGTGGAAAGTTTTAAGCGAGCGAATCGACTAGCATCAAATTAAAAATGTGAAAACAATGTGATTACAACAGTAGGTACTGCGCAAGTATTCTTTGATATTTTTGCTTTCATTCCGAGGGTGCATAATTTAAAGCAATATTTGCCGAAACTCCAATCACGAGCATGATATAACACGTCCATCGCATAATATCGGTTATATGACTACAGAAAATAAAACGGCGAACGCTTTTTTAGTATCTAAATACGTCTCTTTTACCATTTACATACTATATTGAAAGTAAAGACGCCTTGAAATCTTAATGTACGCGAGATTTAAGACCAGACAATTAGACGAGGCGATAAATCGTTCAACGCAAATGGGTGGGGTAGAGAGAGATTTCGTCAAGTACCTGCCGGTGGGGTAAAAGCGCCGCAACTGTTCGTTGCACGCGGGAGATAACCTCAATCCGGCGATAAACAAAATTAACGGTCACCAAACACTGTTCTGTTGCAACGGTAACATATTTTAATCCGTATACATACATTAGAACGACACGATATATCCGGACAGGAAAATTGCTGGGGTCGGAAAATTTGCATTTATATCGAGATGAGTCGCGGAGAAAAACTGTGTCTCTAACACACCTATCGTAAAAGTACGTCGATACGTCTGTCCATATGTTTACGCTGAGCCAAGCGGGGGATAGCTCAACGATGGCGTGTTAGTTTTAACTACTAAATTTATCGATGTAGCCGGTAATTAATATAAATTACTCCCCCTAAAGAATGTTAGAGAAAAATATAAGATGTTTTTCCGTTCTACGTACACAGCGAACTCGAAAGCGGTATCGATTTTGTAAGGGTTCATTTAATTAGGATAGCATAAGGATAACGGAGCGCGTTTAACCTTTGTTGTCTATGGATTTTCCGACCCCAGTCTCTTGCAGACGACGGCTATACGATCCAGCGTATGTATGGCCTTAGGGAAGGGATCATAATAGGAAATTTTCCCGGACGCGAACGCTTGCAGTATCCGATACCCTTTTTACTTGTATTGTTTTTATTCGTCCAAACTTAATGAAAGAACTTGTCTCGCCTATATTGCGATTTCAATTCACCCCGTGTTCCCTTCGGATGTGCTCCGATATTTTACTTTATTTATGCCTTTCGGAGAGTTAATGAGATCACCTTATCTTGGCTAAATGCGAAGTCGTTTTAAAAGGGCAACGGCATTGCACGGGATTGTTTGGTGGCCCATTACCAGTGTTTTGGGTGGCCGTTCCCCGCCAAATACCTCTTGTTTACCTAATGACTACTGCGTTGTTATTAGACAGTCAAGTTTGTCCATTTTATTTTGTTAAAAGAATTGTAGAAAACTAATCAACACTACTGTAGGAGTTTAATAATTCAGCATTATCAAATTGAATGTATAGGTCGATTTTCGTTTAGTTAATAGTCATACTAATTTTAACATTCGTATATATCAACTTGTACTCAAGTAGAGCACTGCCTATGACGATGAAGCTTAACAGTAAACTTAAATAAACGGTACGATTCGACATTTTATTAACCCGGTGTAAACGTCATTTTTACGATCGCTCATATTGGATAACGTACCTCAATAAAATCAGAGCCTATACAAAATTTATGCCTCGAAGAAACTAGGACACGAAAAATGAACTTTTTGTTCATCAGCTGTAAATGTCCCCGCAAATTGACCGTAAATTTCTGCTCTATTAAAATTTATTGTCCAACGAAAACGGTTTATTGTTGCGTTACGTAACTCGGTAACCCTTCCAGTAAAACAATGCAGCCGAAGGATCATGCAAAAAAATGTCCTTCGCCACCGTTTCGTATTGATTTAGGGGTGATAATCGCATGGCGGAGTCGTTTTGATTTTATGGCGCGGGGGGCAGTGTTTTACGATCTCTTATCGAGTCGAATATTTTTTAGTGCCCGCTGGCGAACGTGTAATTTTTATATAAAGCACCGATAAAAATTAATAAAAACGACCAGATAGAATCGCCGACGGTGTTAATTAGTATAAACAAGATTAAGTTCGACATTTAAAAAAAAAATAATTTCGTCAAGTTAATTTTAACTGTAGGCGCTTTGACATCGTTTAGGGAGCTAATTGCTGTGAAGCGAGACATTTAAATACAATGGGCACATGTGTTGAACGATAAAATAATTGAAAGGAATAATAATTACGTTAATAACGACACATTACGTCCGGCTATCGATGCTTGGTGCAGTGCAGTATGCTTAAGATAAGTGTAATTTCCATATTCATATGTTAAAAACACGTCTACAATGTAACAGCAAAATTGGAGCCCTCCGCGTAAGTCGTTTAGACTCGCACATACCTTTCTTTCTATACAAGATAAAGCAAACACCGCTCCAGGAGATAAAGAGGAGAAATCGACCGCAACTATATAAAGGTTTGCGGCGATAAAAATACCATGTTTATTTGCACGTCTTACATCAGCCTGGGACCGAGTAAAACGGGCCTACTGTAGCATCTTTCGCCACGCAAAAATATCCTTTAAACTCACTTGATTATGACTGAAAATCCGATATCGTAAGGGAGCCGAGAAAATCTTTTATAAGCCATCGCTTAGTTGAACTTGCGAACCGTCATATCAGTAAATTCGGATCCCTATCTCGAGCTTTTTTTCACCCCGAAAATGTGATTTAAAAAGTGCGCCTCTGAAAGATTGCCGTGAAGTCCGTTAGCATCGAAGATGGCGCTTATTTGTCGAAAGGATTGAACGCTCTTTATACACATATTCTATTTTTAAACGAAACGTATCATCGACTGCTTTTGTTTACGCTCTTTAGTTGCTTTTAGTGCAAGAATCGAACATTTATTTTTTAAACGCTAACGTATACTCTGGCTAATGTAGTCCTATTTCTGGACGCCTCTACTCGACGGTCGTTTCTAATTTATTTGTTATATTTCCAATTCGTACCCCTACGCTGCATACATGTTTGTATTTTAAACGGTATTATTAAACAATTTATTCGTAGGATAAACCATAATAAAGTTTTTTGTTTTTCTTTTCAGGCGTACGCCATAAGTCGGAGGGAGATGCATATAAGCGGGCGACTCGAATTTGCGCTGTCTCATATCTCAGAGGTGGTACGGCGACAGTCAGTGAGATTGAAATTTTCTATTAATTGCCGTTTTTATTGCATTTCAACGGAGTCGGAGTTAATGCCGCTTCCAAACCGCACTGTGGGCACCGCTCGGCGCAACGGTCCGACGTATACGTTTGTAGAGCCACGTTGTAATGCCAAATGCATTAATAAATGACAACGCAATATTTTACTTCGCCGCCCACGCATAAATAAATGTAACTGCCATCTCGTGTACACACAGGCGAAACATTATTGATTCATGTCCCTGCGGCATTACGGTATTTACGTCAAGATAATGCACACTCGTTTATTTTTATTAAACGAATAAAAGCCATTGAAAGTTTTATAAAGGACAATTGTATGGTACGCGAAATGTATGCTAATGTGCGCGAGGCGGGCTGTAATTGTCTAAACTTCCTCCTTAAGGGGCACTCGATCAAATATATAGTGTACTTATCTTGCGCTTACGAGACGCCATGAAAAATTCAATAGGTCGGCGGCCAAGGGGTCGCGGGGAGGGGATTGGGAAAAGAAAAAAAAGCTATTATTTTTACAGGAAATTACTAAAACCAACTTCAAACGCCTTAAAAATTTACTTACGAAACACATTTTCACCGTTATTTTGATTTTAAAAAAAATGTGAAAGTATATAACCTATCTATCAGATAAAAAAAATCAAATCTATGTAATATGTGCGGACGTTCTTAACTTTTGTTATTTTTATTTAAAAAAAAACTAATGAACCGATTCTTTTGAAAATTTTATAGGAATTTACAAATAATATTCTATCGTATAAAAACAATTTGAGAAATTGGTTCATAAAAGAAGGAGATACGAGCAATAATGCAAAAATCAATTTTGTTATTTTCATTTAAAAGAGAAACTACTAAACCCATTTTCCTAAAAATTTTATGGCACGTTCCTCTAGAAGATAAAAAAATGTAAATCGTTTCATAAACGGCGGAAATATGCGCGAACGTACATAAAAAAATAGAAACATTCGAATTGGAAAACTTCCTTTTTGAAGTCGGTTAAAAAACTAATGCAGATATGATCTGTATGCGGCGAGCATTTTGCAGCTGCGGTTTTTGGCAAGCGGACAACGCCGTGCACGAACACGAGTGCAGGGATGTCATCGAGCGCCTCCAATTAATACGAACACAAGGACGGTTGACGGAAATATTGTTATGAGTATTCGTGTAATTTAAACAAACCAATAGGCTGTGCGAAAGGTTTAAACGATTTATTTCCGACCCGAACGATGATTGAATTGGCGCGCATTGACCGAAAATAAATTGTATCAACGTATCTTTGATATCATCGCACAGGCGTTGACTCTATTCGCATAAACAACCGCATTAAATTCCACCCGAGTCGCAAGTCGGTCAAATACCTGCGTTTTAAATCAGCGAACGTATTCAGAGGCGATTTGGGGGCGAATCATGGACGACGATAAATTATTTAGCGATGTATCGGATCATTCGCGGAACGATGAGAATGGACTATGGTTGCGAGTCTACGCGGTCAGCCTGAATGAAATATACGCTTTTAAATGGATGAAAACGAAACTAAATTGTTACTAGTCTATGAGTCGGTTAGTTGCGTATTTCTAATAAAGTTTGGTGCAATGTGAAATAGATCGTTATTAAAACGAAATATAGTTCACAAAACCGGCGTCATCGCTAATTTTCTCGATACTACTTATTTTACTTAATCGTAGATCGTGCAATAAACTTATCATTTCATTCAGTATAGCCTCTTTACATACAATTAAATTAATTCAATGGACCCCAAATTATAAGACTTCTGAATTGCGACGCTGAAAAACGCTGATGAATCCGAATACGTAATAAGATTATATTGTAACGTTTAATTTATTCAGGGTGCCGTTCAGTTTCAGAAAACAAAGCGCATATTACATTTAAAAGTCAATGTAAAGGCACATTCAATTACGGGCCAAGTGTATTTTAACATTACTTGAGCCAGTGTGGCAGACAGCAGACTGCCTCCCACGACAACTCGATTGCTTTCGACGTTGTAAAGTAGATAACATATTTTTTTATTTTTCAAATTGGAAAAGAAGGCATTAAGCGACATTAAAATGCGCACGCGATATCTTCTGACTCTTAATGAAACCCTAAATGGAATTAGCATTGTTATTACGATTTATTTATTATTTGATTAGGTATGTAAATATTCTTAACATTATAATAAGAGGTCAGTCGATGATTATTTCATTTAAATACGCAATCTCGGACCCGTGACTGTACTTTAAAAGTTTCGTCATCACACTGACACAAAACTCTCTGAACTCTTTGCAGAACGTTCTAAAATAATACGATTCGTGTTTAGATTTACTGTAATATCAAAAATCATTTAAATTTAGAATGAAATGAAAAAGTTTATGCATCGTTCAACCACGATAGTGGCGTCATCTATAGGCGACGCGTGGTACGACGACAATCTTCAAAGTCATCATGAAATCGTGCATACGTGACTGTTGGATGGCATACTATGCGGGCAACCTACATATCAGCACGTCGGCGACCCCGCAAGGACATCCGTCATCGGGTCAAGGCCACGTCAGGCCGTGTCAAACGCACAGATGCAGATCTGTGATCCGTCTAGATTGCTGAAACACGCGCCAATATGCACCCTATCCCCTCGAAATAAGAGGCATCTCCGTCGCGGTAAAAATAGCCGGTGCAACGACCTCTACAGGAACAGCCATCCCGCCCCCGTCTGACGATTTGGGATGTTGATAAATTGGACGCGCTCACGATTCACCATGTACCACAGTCAAGATTACGATTGACCCACAAAATACACTTTCTCCATCGAAAGAATTGTTATTCATAATATAAGGACAAATTTGAGCATAGACGCAACTTTTTTGACGATAAATAATAACTTTTAAGCGTATATTAATACTTGAAGTTTTTGGGACAAAGAGGAATACAATAAATTGTAAAATATATTATGGACTTTGCCCTATTTAACTTTTAATGCGTTTGATTCCTTTGTTTAAAACACATTATATTATTATAAAAATCTGGTTATTCAAATCAAAATACGTTAATTCACATAGACACTTGTGCGCTCTTATGAAAGGTCACGTTTTACATAAAAATTCGTTTATTATAAACTGCCACCAACTCGGAAAGCAGAGCAGTTATCGCAACGGACTACAATAAGGAATACTAAGTTTTTTACTATTTGACTACAGATAAATGCAAATTTGGGTAAAACTTTTTTTTATTTAAAACATAAAAAAAACGTTTGTCTTACGACTTGTTACTGGCAATCTATAAGTACCTATAGCTATGAGTTTTGTTTTTCAATATACATATGACGTGAACAAGGCAGTGTCAGTATCATATTTTTAAGTGGGCGAACGAGATAACAAAAAAAATGTATTAAACACATAAATCCTGCAGCAGGTAGTCTCTTAAAGAAAAGGGGAACGGTTCCAGCGGCTCATAAATTTGCGATTTTTTTAAAAAAAAAAAAAACATGTATATTTATTAATACACGTCACTAATCTGTGAGCCAATCACATAAATATGTTACGCGACAGATGCGCGGCCCGTCCCTTCTAATGTTTTCATAACAATAAATTTCAGATAGAAAACTCGAAATTACAGGCGGCACCACAAAGCGGGATACAGTTGTTAAAGACTCAAGGTGGTCTTTAATTATTTAAGATAGAATTACGATAGAACTTCATTAGATGGGAGCGGGTAATTTAATTCGTAATAAATTACATCACCGCTTTGTGTTTGCGCGATTGGTTTCATAATGTACATATACACGGCCGTAGACCAGCGTTTATAATTTGTACCGCGGCAATAAAGAGAGGCCTATATGCATGAAATAATATAACCGTTGCACGTGAAATTATTAATACCAGGAGCGTAATTATAACAGTTTTTTTATCAGAAAACAGTGTGAATTATATACACAATCTGTAAGTATGCAGTGTATTTTTTTTAATGGATAGAGAGACAAACGTGCAGACGGATCACCTTATGGTAAGTGATCCCGTCGCCCATGGACACAAACGACATCCGGAAAGTTGCGAGTGCGTTGTCAACCTGGTAAATTGGATACAGTAGGTTTATTGGAAAGGATGGGTCGGGAGTAAAGATTTCGGGAGAAGGAGTGGGAAAAGAAAAGGGTAGATATGGCCATCCGGCATTCCCAAATATCATGCATACTTTATTTTATGCTGACTTTATAAAGGATTTTTGCATCAATTATGTAAGTCTAGTAGTTTACCTTATTACCCGCATAATAACAACTAAGATAATTTGTTACGACCAATTATTTATTATCTAACACATGTAGGCATTAACCTAATAATTGTTTTGATGTCCATATCAATGATATTGGTAGAGTCAAATCAGAACTAAAATTTTCTATGTGACGGCAAACAAGTACATAGTATTTTAATTATTTAAATCTGCACGATTTTTATAAGCCTTTCCATTCTAAAAGACGTATATATGCGCTAGCGGACCCGACAGACGTTGTCTTTAATTCGAAAATTTCAACTTTTTTTTCCACCATTCTCGGATCACCTTGAACACACATAAAAAAAATATTGAAATTAGTCTAACCGTTAAGAGTAGAGTTCAGTGACATACATAAGCAAATTTCCTACTAAACACGTGTTAGACACTACTCCCACACAGTATTAATAATCAGGCAAAAAGTTAGGAATATCATCGTTTATAAATACCTTTTCAAAAATATAGAGGTACAAGACAAACGCAAAAATACCGCAAAAATATTCTATTTTCTACAAAATGACACAGCGGCGACAGTGACACACAAAATGGCGGTATGTTAAATTAAGAGGAAATAGTACGAACACCAATGTTTTCCTTCCTAACTACGTATGACCCTAATAGATACAAGATTATCATTTTTCCCTTAAAAACAAATTAAATGATAAATACAGTAATTACATAACGCCGTCAAAATTAATATACCATAATAAGCATTCATTAAAATATGTAATTCATACCAAAAGTCTCGTACAAAACCTAAAATATACATTTCCTTTTAATACTAAAGAGTACCTATGATAATAATAAAATAATTAATACTGATAAATCTTTTAGACTTTTTTACTGAAAACTGATTACAAACTAACTCTGATTTTTGCCTAATATTAGCAAAAAGTAAAAGATTATCAAGAACTACGATTTATTTTTTCATACAAGTACTAAGTATATTACGTAGATATACTATGTTAGATATATTAAGTAAGTACATGTACTAGTGTATAATACACTCCAGTCTTAAAGAACAAAGAGAAATAGGCCCCTGGGCAAGATGGCAGTAAGTTGTTAAAAATATTACAACGCCCGAAGGTCCTTTTTAGATTAAACAGATAAATATATTAAAACATCTACGTACAGCATTATATTCTTAGAATGTTCAGAGTAGAAATATCCACTGAAAAAAATCTTAAATTAATGTAGATAAACTTTCCTAACACGTCATTGAACGTTAAAAATGTTCTCATAGAGCATCTTGTCAAGAAATTCAATGTGTCAAGACATTCGAAATTAAAAAATAATATAATTTAGCTTCGTAAATTTGGTTCGAAATCGTGGTCGAAGATTAAAACATTTAAATGAGAGCAGAGGTTACATTTCGTGTTCTTAATTTTAGGTATCACTGACAAGCTCCGTGTTGTTATCTATCGCGCTGCATTTTAATGCTCCCCTCGCTCGACAAGGGTGCATTCAAAATGTTCTAAACCGATAATTCTTAGCGCAAGAATGCGGGCCGACAAGCTTTGACACATAAATTCCCTAGCAATATTCAAATTACCGACATTGTATACTTTATTGCGTGGTATTAGAATACATAATAGTTTGGATAGGTGTGTTGAGTAACTTTGTAAATTTGTAGTAATGGTGGACCGTCATGGCGCTCGTGACGTCATTCGGCCAATGAGCGCGAAGAGCGACGCGACGGTAGCGCCACAAGATGGCGGCCGTCGGCCAGTTGCCGCCGCCTTCGCAGTTTAGGCCTAAATGCCAACAAGTTTTTTGTTTTTATTAAAAACCAGAGTTCATTTCAACATAGTTGCGCATTCTATAACGTTAAAAGCATTTCATAATTAGTTTTGATTCGACTTTGTCTAATAAATAGTGAAATTAACAGTGATATCGAATATAAAAGCCGTCGCATAATGGTAAGTTTCATAACTTTGTTTTTATTTTAGGACGTACTGAAACCATATTTTTAATTATTTACCCTTTTACTTGAATGTCATGTATTATTATAATTTTTTCATATCGATTTTGTCTTATAAATAGCAAGTTTAAATTAATTATAAAACATTATTCTTCTTTATTCTTATTAGACTCTATATTTTTTTAAATTCCATTTGAGGTATTTGTATTTCCATAAGCCTATTTTGGTACAAAATTAGCTTGAAATTATAAATAAAAACATGTACTAATGCAAAGTATTATGTTTTTATTTTTATCAAAAGCTGTTTTTTTTTTTAATGTGATTGGTTAATAATACAAAATACACAAAGATAATACAATTAAATAGTTTTTCGTGTTATTAACTACAATCGCAGGCTAAAATAACTAATTAAGTAATGTTTTGCGCATGAAATATGTGTATGTATTTGATTTTAAATAAAAATCAACAAATTTATATTTTAAACTAAACTACACCTGTATGAATTAACAATCCTTTGTATTTTTTAAAAGAATCGAATATACGTTTCTCTCCTCTATAATAAAATAACTTTTTTTATCTACATTGTATAAATTTTATTTATACACTATTATATTGTATATTTTATTTATTACAGATATTTTTAATTGGCAACACTGGTTCTTCTTTACCAATATCTAATACTAAAGCTTTAATGCTCTATCAGTATTCAACAGCAATTATAAACACATAAAACCGCAAATAGCCCTGAACATATCAAATTAAAACACCTAAAAAGGGATTATATCCAATTGTTTAGATATAATGTGTTCGTAAATCGTTACATCTGCCTACGCACTCTATTGCCGGAGTTATGCCTTAGTCCGCGAATTTACTGGCGACTAACAAAGTCGAGATCAAAGGGAACGCATTGAAATTTCCTTTTGCAGTTAATAATGTTAGACTTAACTCCCTTTCGGACATACTTACGATGCATAACTTTGCCGCAGCCGCTGTGTGCACATAAAAACGAGGTTCAGACTTTGTTTAATTTTTTTCGAATGCTTGTATGAAGCGCTCGAGGTTTTCTGTTTGCTCCGTACATTATTATTCTTAGTTTTAATCTGACTTCTTTGATAACTATTGATATCTATAGCTAAAGTTCAGCTCACTTGGTGTATTCACGTATAATGAATAGGCTTAGGGAATTCATTTGAAATATAATAATCGATGTACCACAGGTTATGTGTTACAATTTTTTTTAGTCTGAATTTATTTTTAATAGCATAAATATTTTTAATTCATTTGAATTAGCTTTAATTTATTTAACTTAACAGAAACACTTCTCAAAACAACAATTAACCTACTCGGACGTCCTAGGCTGGAATTATTTTGTAAAAAGAAAGCAAAAATCGATCACTTACATTTACGAGGTAAACGTACTGTGGTAGAGTATGCTAGAGTTAACTGCATTTTTTTAAATTTTATCTAGGATATGTTCGTCTGATTGTATGTATTAAACATTCAAGCTTAAGCTAACATACTGACAGTATCCCTGACATATATAACAGCAGAAAAATATGATATAAGTACTATATAACCCTTCATACTTTTAAGCAATTTAATTAGAGCAGCGTTGAATTCCACCGCGTTAAAATTAAACTGCCAAACTTCAGATTCCAACTGTAGAACGTAAGCCGCAAAGGCGCAAGCTGTTAAGGGCCACGGCAAAACTCTTATCACACCGAGTTATGCCAAACAATGAAAATTGTATGTTCGCTACGCATAGTAGTCGCAGATTGGATACAGAACATTTTCCTTGCTCTTATCTCGTTGCGACTTAGGAAACTTTTTTTATAAGTACAAATTTTTGCCATCTCGTTTTAGGTTCTCGTGTCATCTCGTGTTAGGACAATGCACGAGTAGTTTTAGTCGTCCGGGCTGGAATTATTTATATAAAGCTATACCTAATCAACATTATTAAAAAATTACAATGGTTATATATGAGTGACAATTAGATGTGTGACAAAGAAAAAAAATATGTTTCTTTTTATTTTAATAACCGTACCGTTGTCGGCATTAAATAAAGTATGCATGACTTTTGAGGATGCCGGATGGCCATGTCTACCATTTTCTTATTCCATTCCTATCCTCTCCAAATCCTTAATCCCGACCCCATACTTTCCAATAAACCTATTATATCCGATCTCCCAGGTTGACAACGCACTCGCAAGTCTCCGGATGTTGCGTTTGTCTATGGGCGTCAGGATCGCTTACCATCAGGTGTACCGTCTGCCCGTTTGTCTTCCTTTCCATAAAAAATAAAACAAAAACAAATACGTAAAGCAAGTTGCATCTTGTGCACTGAACAATCCACGTCATTTAGTGCTGCTAATCGCATAACTTTTGCCATATTCGAGACTTGATCTTTTTAAATATTCTACTCAAAATCATATAACTTTTTCAGCAATTGTTTCCAGTGTGGGTCTCAAAGGTGTAATATTATTTAGCTTTATTTTGATCATCCATATCTGGTATAACATAAGTCCAAATTTCTCTGCGTATCAGTGATAACATTCGAGATTTATTTTAGCAATAAATTATTCACTGTAGAATTTTTTTACACAGAAGATTGCAAAATCCACTTCAAACGCATTAAAAGTGCACTTTCGAAGCATATCTTCAGGGTTATTTTTGATTTAAAAAACAAACTACTAATACGATTTTTATAAAAAATTTGTGGGTGGTTTACTCTTTCAGATAAAAAATACTTTTTCAAATCAAATAATAACTTGCTGAGATATGTGTAAACATTCCTAAATTTTGTTATTTTTTTTTGACAAACAAACTAATGAAGCGATGTTTCTTAAAAATTTATAGGACTATTGACAAAGAATGCTGTATCATATAAAAAAAGAATTTTTAACAATGGTTCATAAATGACGGAGATACACGTAAAACTACAAAAAATAAATGTTGTTATTTGGATTTAAAAATTTTCCTTTAAAATTTATGAGCCTATCCCGGAAGAAATCCTACAAGATAAAAAAAGATTTTTTTAAAATCGGTTCATTAATGACGGGATATGCGCGAACGTACATAAAAAATTATAAACGTCCGATTTTTAAATCTTCCTCCTTTTTTGAAACTGATTAAAAATATTCATTCAAATGATCACTTATCATAAATTATTTTACGATTGTGTAACTAAAAGTGAACAAACGATTGACAATAACAAGCGTGTAGAATATTATCACCAAAATCTACACTTTTATTGGTCAGTTATTGACCAATACAAGTCACTCCAGATGTGAA
>JAOCPS010000033.1:1525428-1535453 GCA_025505425.1 Graphium colonna | reverse complement strand
TTCCCAGGTTGACAACGCACTCGCAACTCTCCGGATATTGCGTGTGTCCATGTGCGACGGGATCACTTACCATCAGGCGAACCGTCTGCTCGTTTGTCTTCCTATCCATAAAAAAAAATATATAAATAGTTTTGATACTGATATTTTACACTGTAAACTTATGTAACATTAATTTTACTATAATTTTTGTCTCGATGGATATTCCTTTACGTATTCTGCGATTTACACTCTGCGCTGACTTTACGATTACAACCACACTGTAATCATGCTATACGATCGTCGTAATCTAATCTTAATTAACTTTAGCTTAATAATAACATTAAATTACTATTACATGAAATATTACCTTTGAGTACATCTCTTAAAGTATTTTTTTCACTTTTATTACAGCAATCATTACTGCGGTTTTATTACGCTACTCGTGTTTTAACTAATTTAGAACAGCGAGTTGCTACTATAACCCATTTTCGTAGAACAATAAAACGTTTCTCATTCATATAAAATAGTGTTACTTGAAAATTAACAATGTATTATTTCTTAGTTAAATTTTTAAATTTAACAAAAAAATTGGCTTCTACTCCTAAAACTTCTATCCTGATTTAGTTAGATAATTAAGTGGTTACATAATTTGTTTTTTATTACCACGGTGCTGTTTTATATTGTCTTTCCTAAAGGAGTCTAATCTTTTAGCTACTTATCCGATACTGGATACAACACCTGAGCGAATTACGCTTATAGGCTATGTAGATGTATCGTCACGTTTATAAGTACAGGGGTGTGAATAAACGCTTTTAAAAACAGATAGGATCTTGAAAGGTGTTAGCGTTATACCGATTTTCGTTCTTTGCCAATATTAAAATATGAAACACGGTAGAGCTCTTCTGTGGAAACTATTTTTTAAAATCAATAAACAAAAGAAAACACTTGGTATACTTGCAGATCTACAACATAAGTTCTATAATACGATTTCGGTCTATAAAGATGTTTTAAGGACCTTAGAGCAAGGCAAGTATTAGCTTTATATCGATTTTCCTTATAAGCAATTATTAATACGCGAATGATGGGGTTGTCCCGAGTAAAATATTAAAGCAAAATTTTCGCTTTCAAACAGTTATTACCGGCACACAGCAGATCAATATTGTGGTAATTGAAGGTAGATATCTTACTACAAAACGGCTCCTTATATCGACTTTCAATTATTACGCATGGAACACCGCGGTTTCCCGGGGAAATCAAAGCTAGATGTCCCCACCAGAACAGATGTAACGTCCGCCTATCGTATAGCAAATATTAATACGCGATGCCCGTGGGGGTGGTGCCGTGGAAGGCGAACTATCAAAAAACATTACGGGGTGCAAATAACAACGATCATGGCGCGTAATGAAAATCCCCGGCGGGGTGTGCGCGCGCCGCCGGGGCGGGATCGATGCGGGGCCGGGATAGCGCCCCGACGCCAGACGGACAGACGCCCGGGGACCTCGCGCCGGCGAGCACGCGCCAGCCGCTGTTTATCCGAACAGCTGACCGGTAAGTCACGTGTCGCGCTCGCACCGCCAAACACTCGCCAAATATCCACTCTATCTGCAGTGCCGCTTAACCCGCGTCTATTGTCTCCTCAGCCCCTTTCGCGACTCCTTTTACCTGCTAACACAATAGTCAACTGCAAAATTCGCAAACCAATCCGCGCGTATTTTCGCAAGTTCAAACTCCCATTGGTTACTTTGTTTCGGTGCGCTTTTTTGTCATTTTTATTCACGCTCCGCGGTACGTTCCCTGTGCCAGTGTAGGTGGGGATGGGATAGATGTCCGGGGCTCGCGCGTGTTGTAAATCGGACGCTTTATTTTGTAGATGCCGATCCCGGTGGGACGACGCGGTGGCGGGTCAACGGGCGCCGGCTAATAAAATCTCACTTTTTAGTTGGTAACGTAAAAAAAAATACAAAAATGTCACTTAAAAATCGCTTTTTTACAGCATTATTTGTCATGTATTGTTTTATGACTATAGTGTGTCGTGTTTTTCTTAATAATCCTTTTCAGCTGCCTGTTGAATCTTCTTGAAGACTGAAGAGAAGATTACGCGTCGCCTTCTGTACGTATACTGAATGTATCCTGAGTGCTTCATTCTTTCCGGTATACCTTCAGTATACGTAACAGAAGATGACACTTGTCACCGGTCGTCATGAAGAAATCTTCTACGTTTTTCTGTATTCATCTTCTATTTTCTTATATTATGTTATTTCTTAATGCTCTGTTTATAAATTTATATGTAACATGTATTCTTTTACAGATTGGCGCAGATATTATTTACACTTTTAAAACAATATGTTTTACGATTAAATTATTTTAACACACATCTCTCTTTACGTAATAAACTAGGTTTATTTTTTTATTCTGTTTTATTAGAGATAAAATTTACGTATGTTAGTATTTTACAAAGTTATGTTGTTACCTAATTTAAAGTGTCTACTTAATAAACTTTTAGATTAAGTTTCGAAATGTTTGTAAAATGGAACCTATATTTTCCTATGTCATTTACTTGTGATTTTTTTATTTCCAGCTACTGTATACATTGTTTTACAAATAAAGATTTCATTACAAAATTAAAAATTTGTTTCATTATAATAGTCCAAACAATAGTAAATACAATTATTGCCATCATAAAACAAACAAAAACCAGTATATAAAATTACACATTTTTTTTTCTTGCAAAGTTTTCTTTAACTCTACCACACAATCGACTTAACACCTAATAACACTTAAGTCTGTTCTTATCAGAAAATCCAATTATTTGACAAAGACTTCACGAAACTGGTTCACAACAAAAGGGCAAAAGAACAATGTTTAACGTTACTCCATTATCTTTACGGATATGCTCAACGATTTGTGACATTGCATGTTCCGTAATTGAACTTTCTGAAAACTTAATTGATTAAACAATGTCTTTACTGTTCAATTTTACTTGTAAAGGAAAGTGCAATCTATAATCACTTAACTTTTTTAAGCTAAATTATCACAAAAAGTTATGAAAAAACTTCTTCTAATAATTAGATACATATTCGAAGTATGACTTACGTCGAAGGCTAAATTACTTAAAATGTTTATACGTAAAAAAAATTGTTTTCTGTGCACGCTTAATTTTTCTCTGTAGCATCCTAAGGTCGACTGAGAGAAAATGCCATTGGCATTAAGTCCACCTTTCTTCAAAATTATCGTGCATTTAAAGAAAATAAATAAGTAAAAATCGTCACAAAATTATTTTATCTATGAATAGCAAAAATTTATGGTAGCAATAGATAAAATATCTAGCCAACTCATAGAAAATTATGAATTTTCATATTAATGATACTTCACAAAGCTTAGAGAAATTGACGAACATGCTAACAGTCGATGACAGTGAAAATATTCGTCAAGCTATCATTAAAGAATAAAATGTCGTGCTGTAGGTATAGGCATGTATAGATATTGTTATAAAGCGAGAATATTCCTTTCTTTTATTCGAGCTGTATTGTGAAGTTCATACAATAGGTATGTTCGCATTGCACAAAAGAGCAACGTCTCGGCGTGGCGCCAACGACACTTCCTGAAGAGAAATAATAACTTTTTACGATACCGATTGCTCTGTAGTCATGTAAAACTCGTTTTTCAGTCGAAGCATTCGATATTGTGACAGAAATAAGGTCAGAATATCAGAAACTATAATAAGATATGTTTGAACTCCTTATTGTTGGTTTTCTTTTTATGAATACAATGTCCATGAATATAAAAATTATGATGTGATTAAGTTACGAATAAGAAATTACTTATTTAAAGTTTGGTAAATTATGATGTTGAATAATGATAATTTTGTCGTATTTTATAACAGATAGCTAACAGAAGCTTTTTGTCATTCATGTAAAGAGAGGCATTAAAAGTTATTAAATTGTTAAAAAAAACCTCTAAAGAAATTTAAATGTACTGCAAACTTGAACACAGTTTGAAGTCATCAAGAAAATCAGTGTCCACCCCTCAGTCCGTTATTGTTAAGTAATTTAATACCAAATCTACGAATTACATAAAAATATATCTTAAGTTCATATGTACGGTCTATATTTCTTAACTAACGATGGTATTGAGAATAGCGCCATCTGTTGCAGATTGATTGAACTTTTACAAAATGCACCAAATCTATAAATACAACCGGGATATTAAAGTTTTCATAATAATTTTATGATTTAGACATTTAAATTCAAGCCTATTTAAATTTTAATTAAAATTCTTGAAGCTATGTAAGATTCGTAGATAGTACTGGATTAAAGGAATCCGAAAATATTAAAATAAGTTTGATCTAGTAAGGAACTATATCAACTTATTACTTTAATCTAAGTTATCATATTAGAGCATATTTAAAAAAAATACTTAAATTTTGAAGCCTTTAAGAAAAACATTCTTAAAAAAGAATACTAAAAGTACAAGTCTGAGATAACATCTAAATTAGACAAAACTTATAACGAGCTAAATTAGATTATTTAAATAAAAAAAAACGCTTGCTTTAATCATCTTTTTTTCTAATGAATTTAAAGAGGTGAATAGGCTAAGATTTTAATTATTCAAACGTAATAAATTTATGACTACAAGTCTGGCAGTTGTTTAAATGTGATTAAAATTACCGATTTTACTATACTAAGAGCACAAGAGAATGATAAAAATATCAAAGGGTTGAAAAGAATGACGCAACAATTACAGATGGGTAACAATACTGTATTGTTTTGAGGGAGAAAGTTTCGAAAACCTTTCCGGGTTCGAGGTGTCCAGGGAGAATTGGAATTGTAACAAAAAAGAGAAAGTTAGGTGTGTTAAAAACGGCTCATATTTGTGCAATCGACCAATGGCAGAGCCGTAAAATAGCTTTCTAATTTCTTTTCGAAAATCGTGATCCATTTCCTAGTTCATTTGTGTGGTGGCTTTTGGAGGTAGCTTGTCCATTTAAATTTTTTAAAATTAAGTGTGATTAGCGTTAAAGACCGTTATTTAAGATTAAAATAATTTCCTGAAGTGTCAAGATGTTAACGCATGTGAAAATTATACAAATTATTGAACAAAATATGTTCAATGACCGTGCAAACTTTTTTTAACGTTTTTACCTACTGGAGAATCTAAGTAAGTTACAAATTTAATGTTTAACACTACAATAATCTTTAAACTAGCTTATAATTTTGTGAAACAAAAAATGATTTTCTGCAGAAATATTTTTTTTAATTATTTCGCATTAGTTTTTATTTATTAAATCCAATAGGTAACATTTATTTATTATTATAATTTAATCTTAACTTATAATCTAGGTCCATTTTTTAGTTTATTTAGTGCCTATAAACGTTAAAGAGGTTTGTGCAAGCCTCGCACATTCTCAGACATATATGTACGTCGATACGTGTTAACGTGAAATTTTAACAAAATTAAAATTATATTTTTGTATCATATGGGGTAAAATTATTTAATTCTAATATGAGACATTTCCAACAAGACGTCCCTGTTTCGAAGAGCCGGCATGTCCCTGCTATCCCTACATAGCTGGCAATCGGCCATCGAGCGAACAAAGCGGGCGATCACAGAAATCCGGATACAGCATCTGTGTTCTTCGAGAGCGAGCGAGATAAATATAGAGCGCGGATTGGGTCTCATAGAGTGAGGTATCGAGCGGCCCGTCGTCATGGCAACAGACAATGGTTTTCGGGTGCATAATATTTTAGGCTGCGTCGGGGCAAGGGCGGGGGAAAGGGGGGAGGCGGGCGCGCGGCGGCCATCTTTAAATTCGTATTTCCAGTTCTGGCGAACTCCTTTGATTCCAGACGGGCTTTCCGCGCGGCTAGCTTGGGAAAATTGTACACGGTCTACCTATGTACGAATTCTTTGTACGATTAAAAAAAAATCCGTCAAGTACACGAAATGTTGGGCGTAAAATATTGTAAGCGACTAAACATTTAATGGAACGCGTTACGGATGCACATAATTTTTTACTTGTAAAACGTAGGCGCTCGGTGAGAAAATATCCCATTACTCACGTACAATACAACGTAAACAGAGGGACATCGGTTGACGATAAAATAATAATTTTATTGGGCACGCGAGATAGCTTTATCTGTATTTTTACTGACCAAAGAGGTCTCACTCGTAAAGAGCACAATTAATGCGGTGCCTCCGACCTCTTGGGACGATTAAGCGATATCCCACAGCCTGCGCACCCTTCAGACGTTTCAGGCAACCTTACAAACAGACAAATAAAGACCTCTCCGTGATTTTCGTCTTTATTCCCAATTAAACTTCGTTAATAACCAGCCAGTAATCTGATTAAGATCTTGAATAATTAAAAACCGAACAAATTTACATTAACAACTATAAAATATACTTATTTCAATATTATTTCTTGTAATTATGTAAATATTAACGAAAACATGAAGTCGGCATTATATAAAATAAAGCATGCATGACTTTTGGGGTTGCCAGATGGCCATGTCAACCTTTTTCTTTTCCCGTTCCTTTCCCCTCTAAATCCTTAATCCCAACCCAATCCTGTCTGATAAACCAAAAACCAACGCACTCGCGACTCTCCGGATGTTGCTTTTGTCTTTGGGCTATTTGATCGCTTACCTTCAGGTGAACCGTCAGCTCGTTTGTTTTCCTTTCCGTAAAACAAATCAACAACGCGAAAGCATAGACAGAATATATTAATGCCTTATAACCTGGAAGCGTATGTTAAATGAATCGGTACGGTTTTATGTTTTTACGCGATTTTCGACTTTGATCTCTTGACAGTTCCTATAAAATGACGTAGATGACACGTCAGACTTCAGAAATGTAACACGTTGCCCGGTCAACCCTTGTATAGGCGCCGGTAATATCGCTCCGGGGCGATTTAAACAACACATAGCACATTAAGCCGTATCTCTTGTAGATAGCGGGTCGTAAAACGAAAGCTCGAGTGCCGAAGACTGCACTCGAGGGTTGGCTTGAGAACCAGGCCGTAAATAAACTTATATTTAATAAAAGCATATTTTGAAATAAGAACACTCTTTATGAATTCATATATTTATCGTTTCGATTTTTAAATTTTAAAAACTTCATCAAAAAATATTTATCTTAAGATGTTTCAGTCCTACGAACTGAGGAGAGCGAAAAAACTAAACTAAGCGTCGGGCAGATCGTTATGTAACTGTTTAACATTTGTTCTTTTTACAATGTGTTAACTTCAATATTTATACTTATATAATTTATAATGTAGCTTAGAATCAAAATCAAAATTAAAAATCACACCTCATTAATTACTAAAAATGGTCATAAACAATATTTTTATCAAGGTTAGATTTCAATTAAAAAAATACTGCTGAAATTCTATCAATTTTTCTCTATATCTTTTTCAATCCCTACACTTCATAGGTTTTTGTTTTGAATAGCTTATAATACATGTACGAAGGACATTATCTGTGTATATCTGAATAGGAATCTCTCGTTACATCAAGTGCGCGTCGGCACTAAGCTGTCTAGACGGGCCCCGGTTCGATACTCGGTCAAAGGCCCGGGCGAAAGGTCGCTTCAGTCTTGTATTGCAGCCGAAAATTCCCGCTGACTCGTAGATGTAAACAGCCTATACGTAAGCCCGTTGTTAATTTTGCGTGGATAGATTCTGAATAAAGCAGAGAATTTTGAAAATGGAACGCAAATATTTCTTTTTAATTTTGCTCGAACATTGTCACATGTAATTGAGAAAAGAACGTCACTAGTCTTTGATTTTCTTACTGGCATTAAATGTAAAAGGTAAATTTGAAAATGGAACGTTCTTAACATCAGTTTGTTTTTTATTACATAGCCAGTATTTTCGGCATAATAACTAATTTAAAAATGTAATTTATTTTTAATTGCGAACGCAGTAATTTTTTAAGACATAGGTAACAGGTGTTCAAGCCAATTACAAATTGAAATGTTTTTTTCTTTTTTTAATTCAAGACAAGACTTTATATCGATAAATAAGTATACGTAAGTATTTATTATATGATTACAATAGAAGCTGTCTAGCATCCCTTAGCATTTACCGTAAGACCTACCTTGACTTTTAAATGTTAATAAACTCGCGTTCACCGCGGTGCTGTATACATATATACATTTACACACTCGTATGTTTGTACAATTTGTAAGGCTCTCTCTGGAATACCGGAAAAAAATCTATGTAGGCGTAATTTATTCAGAGTGGGGAGTGACGGTTCCCTGTACGACCCCAACTCGGGAAATATGTCTGAGATAATATCATTGTAACGGATCAGTTGGAGACACCTGATGCCCATTCTTTCTTTTGTAACAGGGTTTGCATTTCGCTTGTTTTCTTTTATCTCCTCTCCAACGATTATGGAAATTATAATATTGAGTATCGGAAATTGAATCTTAGTTAGATTTCTCTTTTTACTAACATTTTAAATGTGAAAGTTTGTTTGTTAGATGTTACTCACTCACACGCATTCGTAGTTGAATCATTGGTTTTGATTGAAATTTGACAAATGATTTTGGACACGCGGATGACAAAAAACCAAATTTTTTAAATTATCTGTTTATTGATTTGAAATATACAAACAGTTTTTACATCACTGTCAATTACATATTTTTAAATTTATCATTCATTTCTGTGATTTATAATACATTTAGAAAATTTATGACACTACAGTAAATCAATGAATTCATCTTTTATTATGCCTATGTACATAGTTAATAATAACGATCAATTTATTGCCTATATCCACATTTACGTATAGACACATCTTTAAATATTAAACTGAAACTTCATTTCCATTCTATTAAACTAAGTAATTATTCTAAGTAGCCATTATTTCATAGACAACGCTACGCTTATCACGAACTTTCCACTTAGAAAAGTCTAGAATATTCGCCAAAGTAATTACATCTCGCCAGTCATATCTGTGTAGGCTTTAATGAGAAAAGTTTCCATCCAGCCTTGGAGTCCAACTTGGAATTGGGCGAAACTAAAAAGTCGCTTGTAAAATATCCTCCCTTGGACCGTTTTGTTCGATGTGACGCCCGCTCGATCAGAAAAGATCCTTTTCATGGAGCTGAAGGCTTGTTTCTGCGATATTACTATTTTCTGTGCACGAATATTGTCTTCGTTGTTCTTTCTTAGATATTTTTTTAAATAGGGTTAAAATATTATTGAAGTTTGAATTCATAATAAAGTTTTTTTACATTATTTATTTTTTTATTATAAAATAACGGACTATTCTCTATTCTACTCTATTAAGATAGTAAGATAATATTATAATTTCAAATTTCATATTTATTTATTTTAAATGAATCATGTCGTTTTTATTGTAACTGTGAAATATTATTTTCATTGCGTTGAAAAGGTATACATATATTGTAATGTATTGGAGGTTGTATTAGTTTTTATTTAAATTAAATATATAAAATTAAGATTAACCGAATAGTTAGTACAGATAAAGAAAAATAAAGTCTTACCCTTAAACATCCAACACTTTATAAGAAATGTTATTTTAAAAGAGCAACTGCTGACTTCCTCGCCAGCTTTTTTCAGCAGAACCTGCCTTCCGACCTGGCGGCAGCTTCCTCTTATAATATGACAATGTATAAATTTGACGTTACATAAGAACGCGTAAGCGTCTATGTGGATAAAGATATTTTGAAAAAAAAAATAATTATATGTCGCGGTATCAACCGAATGCTAGCCACCAACAACATCAACCACACAGACAACTATAAAATAAATATGATAAAAACGTTGTGCTTCTTAAAATATTATTGTTTTATACTTTTATAAATATTTTCACTATCCCATTATTCACCATTGTTAAGACACTTGTACACACATACTTCTTAAGTATACAGCGTGGTGATCAAAATATAATCAGTCTTGCCACTATAGGAATTAGTCGAGAATAATGTCTTCCTATATTAATATGCATCGTGGTAGCATTGGTGTCTAGACGTATCATTAGATGTCGCCTGTCAGTCGCAAACTAATTTACGTATAT
>JAOCPS010000033.1:1443187-1453873 GCA_025505425.1 Graphium colonna | reverse complement strand
AGGGCACCAGCCCAAGTGAAGATTGGTGAACTTCACATATCTTAGAAATATTATTCCTTAGATATGCAGGTTTCCTCACGACGTTTTTCTTCACCACAGAACACATGGTAAATCAGCACTAAAATTGCAATTAGAAAATTAACAATTTCGAAAGAATTATTTATAACAAATTGCGTTTTAAATGTAAATATTTGAGGGAGAGCTGCAGCTTTTTTTTCTTATGTATAAAAATGGATTGGTGTCCGTTAGTGATAACAATTTATCTGTTTTATATGTTAAAATGTTAATGGTTGTTCAGATTATTCAAAAGGAAAAAAATATGTAATTCACTTGAAATATAATTTAATTTATAAATATCTTACGTTTAAGATATATAAACTATGATATAGCTTAATTATGTAAGTTTTGAATTGATCGCTTAATATAACACGTATTCATAGACACAAAAAGAAACTGTATTTTTGTATTGCTTTTTATAATTTTTTTTTGTAAAATCGTTTAAGGTGGAATTTCCAAGCGAGTGACATCGCTATTAAGAATTTTATCGAATAATGATATTTTACTTTGAATCCAAATAGCCAAAGTACATGTTGCAAAAGTTTTTAAAGGCTTATATTTTTTTAAATATATTTATTTTTAATTAATTTTATTCTTTATTGCAAAAGCTTAAAAACTAAGAATCGCCTTTTAGTATTCTCTGCCAGTCAACCCTGGGCGTAGTAGAACATTGTGGTAGATGCAACAAATCAAGTTAAATGTATATTTATAATGGACAAATTAATATACACATAAATACATATATATATATGTATATATATATGTGTTTTTTTTTTATTGGATGAGTTTGTGCTCTAATTTATAGTCAAGAAATACGTTATTTCAAGTATATTTGACGTCTTAGGTCAAAAGACATTATTTACCATTCTGCCACTATTATAAATGTCCAGATTAAAAGTATTATCAAATAACAGGTTTTGCCATTTTTACTCATTTTACCTGTGAAATTAGTGAAAACGCAAAAACCTGTTATTGAGCAACAAGAATGGAATACTAAGCCTGTAGCTTAAAATCCAATTCTTCTAATATTTTCTAATTGCGCGCAAAAGAGTTAGAAATTATCCAATGTAACATTTACTAAACAATTCTAATCCTACGGTTTTATTTTTTTTAACTAAACTTCTTAAATTAAATAAAGAGATCCCGCAATGTTTGAACTTGAACCACAGTTTTTAATGTAATTTTTGCATTTCGTAACTATTTTTCATGAAGATAAAAATATATATTAAAAAGGTTCATAAGATTAGTTTGTATAAATTATATCTTTTGTATATATTGTATGATATTTTGTAAATTATTTATTAATTAAAGAGATAAGCTTTAGGTTAATGAGCGCTATAATATGCCTTGTAGGTGTGAGACTTATTATTCTTTGGACACCATATTGTTTTTAATGGATTCTAAAGTCAACAAATACTATATAATATCGGATTTAAGTTTTATAAAATCAGTATTCATAACTGAATGGTAGATTTTAGTACCCGTGATATCCGATTTTAGCCGTATTTGAGTGTTTAGTAATTTGTATTACCTATTATTTCTGTAATCTTCTGTCCTTACTATCCTTTGATTTTGATCTGGACTTAGCCAATTTATAGACATGCAAACAAGAAGAAAGAAGGCTACAAAATATTACCACGCTTGGCCGGGGAAGTACCACTTACAAAGTCGACGTGAAGTAAGTATGCATTACTTTTGTGGTTGCCGGATGGCCATTCCTACCCTTTTTTCCTACTCCTTTACTCTTCCTCCTGGCCTTATCGCAAGTTACTTGGAGTCGGGTTTTAATCCACCCAAATATTACCTGAATTTCAGTTTTTACGCTGAGCGACTGGCATCCGACCTCCGCAACTCAAAGGGATAAACTGAATTCGAAGGATTCTCCCACTCCTTTCTTCTCCAAATCCTTATTCCTGACCCAATTCCATCCACTAAACCCCTTCTATTAGATTTTCCGGGTTGACAACGCACTCACAACTCATGAGCGACGGAATCGCTTAACGTCAGGTATACCGTCTGCTCGTTTGTCTTCCATTCCATAAAAAAATATAGAGTAACATTTGAACATTTTGTTGGTAGGTAAGTTAAAAATGTAAAACAGTAATATATGTGATATATCCTATTTTTTAACTATCCATTCATTATTTAATAGAACAATCTGAAACAAATGTATATGGTTTTTTGAATGGAAAGGAAAACAAACGAGCAGACGGTTCATCGATGGTAAGCGATCCCGTCGCCAATAGACAAACGCAACATCGGGAGAGTTGCGAGTGCGTTGTCAACCTGGAAGATCGGATATAATAGGTTTATTAGATAAGATGGGTCAGGATTAAGGATTTGGAGAAGATATGAATAGGAAAAGATAAGGATAGACAAGGCCATCCGGCATCCCCAAAAGTCATGCATACTTTATTTTATGCCGACTTTATAAGATTTGATTATGATCCGAATATTTATTTATGTGCTAATTTTAATTAGGTTTAATGACTTGATTTAACTTTCTAGGTCTAGTCTAGATTCACACAAAATCTATGAAAAACAATAGCAGTAAAAAATATCTAATTCTGTAGACATTCTGGTAAAGTATGAAATACCTATAATAAACCTATTGACATAGAATAAGGGTAGCAAACAGACAGGCAACTTAATGTTAAGCGATGTGTCCGTCGGTCAAAGACCTACATCAGCTGAAGAAATTCTGGTGCGTTTCTACCGTGAAATAAGTTATTTATACAAATGAGAATGATTATTCCGTGTATTGAGCGAAAAAAGAACAGGAAAAGAAGAGTTAAGAGATGTACGGCATATGAAAACTTTACACTAGTTATGGTTAAGCGGTAGCAGCCCCATTCTGCGGTTTAGGCGACGGCCTTTAAGTCGTTAAAATATGAAGAAGAGAACAAGAGAAGAAGACAACACAGCGTTCCATTAACTTGTTACCATCGATATACTCTTGTCTTAAAATTATAACCAAATATAGATTTATAAAAAAAAATTATGATTAATAATAAAATGGATGTAGTAGAAATGCATTTATAAATATATTATCTGCGTAAATTAAAATAGTTCGAAAAATATTTTTTATAATGATTGAGTGAATATATTTTGTTGAACGCCATAAAAAGTATAGAGCACAAAGATATTAATTTACTATACTTAATGGTTCCAAAGGCCTATTACTAATAGCAATTTCTTCCAACCAACCATCTACATTAATATATTTCTATGCATGACATAAATATAATTGCAAAAAACTTGTAATTACAAAAAACCTAGCATTAAATAAAAAAATATGACTTATTTCATAAATGCAACGTAATCTGCTTTCAAATTACACAAATCCAGTCGTACACTAATTCTTAAATCTCATATTATCGTACGCCATGATTGTACCAAACGTCAAACAACAAACCCCGCCTTTTCCATCATGGTGGTATTCACCTCTTCTGTTAAACAACCTGTCGTAACCAACGAACAGCTATTTATCTCGTGCCGAGAGAGATATCTATATCTAAAAGTCATGCACCAAACAGAGATAAGCAATATGTGCGAAGGAGACGGTTACATTTTGGAATGCACTCCAATAGTCACGGTTGTAATAATAGTAGAATGTAGGTGCATTTGAAATGCAACCTTATATCAATGCACGACAGTTGTATTTTTACTGCATTGTTGATTTCTATTATGGTAAATGGTTGTAACTTGTACGAAAAGGTAGGAGATATGAAAAATGCACTAGTCTGAAAGCGAGGGGAAATATAATATCAGAACTCGCAGAAATTGTCTGAGGCTCTTGTTAGATGGCGCTACGTGTAGCGTTCCTGTAACTTTATAAATTTTTATCTTAATATTTATAAGTAAATTATTATACTGTTAATTAATATTAATTTCTTAGGGATTGATTAATTTATTTTACCTGAAATATGACACATAATAGAAAATTATATAATAAATATAAAATATTATATTTTTATAGCATATAATGTTTTTATTCCGATTTATAAATATCGAATCTTCAAAAATATGTATATTTTTGTAAATAAACATTCAAAACTTATTTGAAATTTGCAACAACTGGTGACACTAGCCGAGGAATATTTTCTTAAGAAGATAAACTGAAGGGAACCAATTGCTAAATAATTACTTGTATATATATAAACTTAAACAGATCGAAACACTTTAATTACGGTTGTATATCGTTAATGTAGTAGATATGCACATAAGTACACATGATATTGTGCAAATTGGCTTGCACAATACCATATATTCTGCTTGGTAAATGTTTTTTTTTAAATAATGACTCGCTGAAATAACATTTCCTTAAAATTATTATGATATATTAAAAACATTATTTACTATATTTGTGGTGGTAAATTATATGTGAATTCTTAATAATGTATTAAAACATTCAAATGTCTGTAAGTAGGTAGTTTAAAACTAAAGCATCATATCTACCTTATGTAGATGTTGGTGACATATGTTAATTACTAAGATTTTCATATATATATTGAACTTAGTTCATCGTATCATAATATATTTACTTAATATATAATACATTTTTCTAAAACTAGTGTCTATAGTTACGCTACGAAATCTTATTATCGTCTAGCGCATTGCATTTTTTTTTCAATTGTAACAAATTTAGCTTATTAAAATTTAAAAAGGACATTAACTTACATATTCTAAAGTATTCGTAGGTATTAAAAGAAAAACTAAAATGGACTCTGGATGTGCTTTATATAAAATATGAAATGATCTAAATTGTAGTAAATTCCTTATATGCCTTCCCCGTTTATATTTCCACACAATGTAAACATCTAACCACAATAATCAAGCTGTTTCAATAAACAACAAGTCACTAAATCCCATTTAAAAAGCTGAAAGAATAATTATTAAATATTAAAACCTTTTCATCGAACTCTGTATCAGTCGCTTAAATATTTAAATTAATTCCGTTAGGAGCGCAATTGGAGGTCTCGAGCGTCGAGCGCATTATCTTGTTAAATCGACGAAATTTTCATCAAGCGCATAAACATTAGGTATTTGAATATGGAACGCCCACATTAAAACCAGTTCCGAAATCGCTCTCATGGAGTTTTATTTTTTTCCACAACACCGTAAATCATGCGTTCAGCCAGAGCTTCTCGATAAAAAAAACAATACAGATAAGCGAGTACGGATATCGGGCGTTAGTCGAAATTCAAAATTCGAACACTCTTTTTCTGACGTGCGACATTCATCTCTCTTCGAATTCCGAATGCCTCCTCGCGGCGTTCCTAATTCAAACATTGAAATGTACTCACGGTTGTTGTGAAACGTCAGAAGCGGCCGAGATCGCGTGAGCGCCGCGGCGCCGTGCGTCGCCGTTCGCGCCACACCGTCGACAAACGGGCGTTTTCACACAGAAAAACACAAGGTGATATCTTTACACGGGAGCGAAAAAAACACACGCCGTCCGCACGGCATTTCGGTAAAAGTGCGGAGCGAGCCCGAGATGTGTCGTCCGTGGCCGCGTTCGCATCTAAACGGCCCGAGTTTTATGTTAGATTACAGACGTAACTTTTATAGATCCTCGGTGCTATATAACGCGGTGGGCGTGTTCGGGGAACATTGGCCCTTGCGCCGTGTGTTTAAGGACCATAATGGCGCGAGGGGGTCGGTGCACGGGTGTCATTAAATGTCGCGCGACGGGGGACGCGGGGCGGGAGGTGTGTGGGTAAAGTTTTGGGTATTGATTGAATATGAGATGGATTAGTGACTAATGATCAACAATTCGACGCCCGACGCCCGAATATTGAGCGCAAGGCGTGACTGATTTCGCTTACAGCAAATACAAATGCATCAAATTGAATATAATATCTTTGACTATGTAAAAGATAAAATACATAACAGGACAACTCCAAAATGGATATATTTTTGAGAAAATTTTTGTTGTGATTTTCTTTTTTCAAATTTAGGTACCTACTCTACCATTCCTCGAGTTATGTGTTTATTTCTCCATACTATTTCTATACCTATAATCATAGAATACATAAATATGTATGTATATAAGAAGCCACACATATCGTTTTGTGAACGTACCAGATAAGAACTTTGTAGTAAATATTTTAGCTTATTTTTTTTAAAGTTAATTGTACACATGAAAGTTTTACTGTATTAAACAACAAACTTTAATAATAAAAGTCAACAAATCACTTGTGCTATGACTGTAGTCGTCTTCCTAAAAATTAATAATAATAAAATTTAAAAAAAAAATAGTAATATAGTTTAATATTGAAATAAATGAGTTCATTCAATCATTTGCAAATTTCACATCTATCCTAAGGTCTCTATAGACTCTAAAGTGCTCTATAAGTTTCGTTTCTTAATTTTCGAGCTACATACTTTTATAATTTAACTAATTGAAACTTTACAAAAATAACATTTATACATAATTATATTTTCTTTATATACAGATATAAATCCTCTGGATATTTTATATTAAACCAAAGCATATGTTTAAGTTGACTACATTTACCTTAAAGCATAAGAAATTATAAATGCACGCATGCACTACTTGATAGCAACCTTTCCTATTTTCATGCGCACCTACGAGATAACAACATCCAGAATATAAAAAATCCAAAATAAATAAAAAAACTATTTTCTGCTTCCATTACCTACTAAGCCCTTAAATACTTCTAAGTAAGCAATAAAGTTCAAATTCTCTTAACATATTGTGTTCACATATTGTCTTCATATTTTTAACAATTTAACATATTGTCTTCATATTATTTATTTACTATCTCATTCGATTTTATGGTATTTTATGGCTTCTAATGTTTTTTATTCTCATCTGTTATTATACTAATTTAGTTTAAGTTTTTATTATTTTATTAATTTCAAATTAATTAAGTAAGGCTTTTGCTTTTTGTAATGTTAGACGTGGTCGCCTATAGTTGGTACGGCACTTAAAAAGCATCACGGTAATTTAAGACCAAGATTGTAAAGTGTTTTTACCGTTGGTGCTCCTAAATAAATAAACTTTAAAAATGCGAGTGAGGTCGCGGGTAAAAGCTAGTATATAGTAACAAATGATTAACACGGCCGCTTTACAGAATGCGGTTAGTATTCAGAACCGGTGCACGACATATCTACTTACAGCTTTTACTGTACCGCCGTGCTACAATGGCGGACAATGAAAATGGTCCATCTGTGTAATTGTGTCTCATTGGCTTAATAAATTTATTACGTTTACGAAATTTGTAGGTGGAAGGTTATATTAATTTTGACAAAGAGTCTTTCGCCAATTAATGGGAAAATATAATAAAGAACATTTCAAATATAAATATATTTTTCCCGCTTACAGATTACACGTTATTTATTTTATTACGTATCACATATCATTATTGTTAACTTGGAGATATCATTTAACATTTTATTTACCTGAACCATTTTAATGACAAATAGTAGATTTATGTTATGTATTCGAATGTTTTATGGATATGTTGTAGAGTTCATTTTCGTTATAAATAATAAATTAGAATTCTTAATATGACTTTTCTATTCTATTTTTACCCAACTTCAAAAAAGGAGGAGGTTTTTAATTGGATGTTTATATGTATTTTAAGAAATGTTCGCGTGTATATTCGCCATCGAGTAACCGATTTTAAAATTCTTTTTTTTTTTCTGAAATAGTAAACTTTCGAAAGTTAGTTTCTTAAATCAAAATAATGGAAGTACACATTTGAAGCGTTTGAAGTCATTTTTTGTAATTTTCTGTGAAAATAAACTTGTTATTTTACTTTAAAATAGTGCTACTGTTAAGTTGGCCCGCAGTGTGCGGTCGCGGGCGGATTGCCGCCATCTTTAACTGTCTGTTCGAAGACATTTGCATGCGGACGAGGGAATGCTACACGCATGATTGATATACTTTTGCTTTCAATGTTATCTTCACTACAACATACATAAGGACATATGTTTATTAGGTATCTATAAAAATGCATTTTCTATTTATGTTTATAACGTTAACATGCTGTATGAAATTAAGATAAAATACTGCACAGATTAAATAACACCTTTAACGCAATTCGAATAACTAGGACAAACTCGCGGAATAGTAACTATTTCGGTATTTCTAGATTTTTTGTGATCTTGAATTTATTTATTAAAAATGTAATGGTCAGATAGAAATAAAAGGGAACAATTGTTAATATTATTGCTAACATTATCAACATTCTGTCTCTTTGGTATAAAAAAGGCATTCAATTTTAGTCTATTACATAAGTTAACTTATGTTGGGTTGAAATTTGCCACATATTTAATACCAAATACTCGATAATATTTAATTATTTCATTACTACAAATTTGCAGACACATTTCTAATTAAAGCATCAATAGACGAAACCTAATAAAAGGCAACCCTTCTTGGCGAATGTCTGATGACCATTAAAGGGTGTTAAGGTTAGTCCCTAGTCCCCAAAAAGGCAGGGAGAGAAGGGAGAAGGGGAGCGCGGCTGTAACTTTTACGATCGTACTGTGTGCTCATGCGCGATGCAGTTGGGATGCTGGAATTTGCATCGGGGTATAGATCGGTGTGGACATCACATTGTATTATATTATATAAGCCGGCTTTTTTTGTATTAAATTTGACGTACGTCTCAGCATTTCCCAGTGACAAAATATTGTACTGTATACGGATGAAAGGGGCAATACAATCTGTTTATAATTTTATTTATAGATATATATATCAAGGACTTTAAAGAAAAAAGTGCATACTTATCTAGCACATACGTCTCAGTATTCCCCAGTGACAAAATATATAGTTTATTTTTTTTTCTAAAACAAGTGTCTATTATAACATATATGAAATCTAATTATCGTCTATGGCATTGATTTTTTTTAATTGAAACAATTTTTTCTTATGAAAATTTACGTCATTGACTCAAACATTTTGAAGTATTAGAAGAAAAACAAAAATTTACTCTACAGTATATGAAAAGGGGTTTATATAACTGTACAAAAATTGTACTCTAATCTCAAAAGCCTACAAGGATCTTGTAACTACTCTGGCGTTGCAATATCCATGGGCGACGGTGATCACTTACTATCAGGTGAACCGTTTGCCCTTTTGCCTACATTGCAATAAAAAATTAGGCACGTTTGTAATTTATCTCTGGTGTTACTTTTATTTCTTGATTAACTTGATTTCCACGGTTTTAACGACGTATTACTTATTTTGAGTTTTTCCGAAAAACATTAATTATGTTAACTTAAAAGACTGTTTGGGTTTAGAATTTTCTCCTAATTGGTTTAAATGTTTTTTTTTTTTATGGAGTCCAAATAAAAAAAAAAACTTGTCTTTACTATCGCCTTGTTGTAATTTTCTATATAAACAAATATTTTGCAGTATCTTTAAATAAGTTGTGTGTTTTTTAAATGGATTATACAAATAAAAATCCTCGCCCTCACTTCTTAAGTAATTTTTACTAAAAATATGGTTAATTTTTATCGGAGTACATTTCCATGTTTAAAGTCCCTTGATATTGTTAGTAGACTTTATCATGTTACAAAATTAAAATGACTACAAGCTGAAGTAAAGTAAAGTAAAACCCTTTTTATACAAAGAAAACAGTTGATTTTTTCCATGAACAGATGTTTGTCTTCAAAATACAATATTTATCTAAAATAATATTTATATTCTATGATTTGAATAATTCAGTTACATTTTTTTAAATATAATCTTTGCTAATTATTCTCTTAATAACTCGTATAAATGATTAAAACTTGACTACGATTTACTGTATATCAGAAAACGATCAAAAAAAACCTCCAGTAGTTAAATGTTGAACACTACAAAGAAATTCTTAACAAACCGTCACATTCTTCAAATGACTTTGCCCCTTACCACATAGTGTTTTATGATACGTGCCAACGAACTGGCTTTAACATCTTTTAATTATATTTGTCAATAATTCATAATTGAAGCAATTGTTTGGACACATCACTAGTGTATTTCAATTGTCCCTCAATCTAGTAAAGGGTACCAAAGTTTGTTCCTAATTAACGTTATGTGTAACTTCTTTGTATAGGAATTTGGACTTTATTTATATGCATATAAAAATATGTTTTACGTAACCTTTATGCGACTCATGCAATTCTTAACAAGTTTTTCATAATTTAAAAAGTCGGCATAAAATATAGTATGCATGACTTTTGGTGATGCCAATCATCACCAAAAGTCATGCATACGGCCTACCCTATTATTTTCTTTCACCTATCCTATCCTATATCCTATCGAATAAACCTTTTCTATCCAACTTCCCAGGCTGACAACGTACTCGCAACTAGCCGTATGTTTCTATGGGCGTCGGGATCGCTTATCATCAGGTGAACCATTTTTTCTTTTATTTCCATTAAAAAAAATTGAGTAATCATTACGCATTTTATTGTTGTGGGAATATCGATGTCTTAATTAACAAACCAGCTCTACACTTTTTGTCGAAAACGTGGAATTGGCAAGGACACGATTTACAACTACTTTGAATAAATGTTTATTTGGAAACCTGTCTAGTTCCTCTACGTAAAATATTTAAATTTTTCTATGGTTACACTTATAAAATTACTCAAATGGAGTTAGCTGGTCTG
>JAOCPS010000033.1:1401540-1415671 GCA_025505425.1 Graphium colonna | reverse complement strand
GTTCATGGTCACGGGTAGGACCATGAACGCTGTAAAGGGTTCGAAACGTCGGGTGTTAAAATTAAAAAAATAAACCGCGATAAAATCCGTAAAGTTGTTTAATTTAAAAAGATTATTTATATTTTATTAACACTAGTTTCTGATGCTATGTTACACTTGGGAACGTTTATTTGTAGAAAAGTAGTTTGATGGTTAAAGTTTCAAAAGTATATTTGGAGAAAAATACTCAGTCCGCGTATTTTACATGGTCAGATATCCAAAAGACTTTTTGGTACTTTTAATGAAATGTAAAAAAGATTGAAATCCTTTATCGTCCTCTCCGTACCGTTTATGTCCATCGCAGGTCCGACGAGAAAAAAATATAAAAACGTACGTGAAGAAATTTTATAAACTTTTAAGTAATGAAACGCTGGATCTTTATCATTAATTGTTACTGTAAAAATATTTAAGACGTTTTAAGTCCAGTCTGATGATACAATTAAAGCTTTTTAAAATTTTATTAGCGTAGTAGTAAAAAACATAAAATCCATATGAATTTAGCTCCTCACATATTTACGTAGTTTACACCATAATAAACAATAAAATTATATTTCTGAACGCGTTAAGAATTTTGAAACAAATTAGCAAATATATGTGAAAATAGTGGATAAGTCTCTTTATACACCAACAAAAAGTTTTTTTGCAAATCACAAAAAAAAAGAGGCCGCGACTCGAATGCTAGCTTTCAAAATCTACCTCACCGCGAACTTCATACATCGATTAAACTCTTCAACATTGAATCTCTTTTAAATATTCATATTTACACTATTGTTGCATTTTTAATGGTATAACAATGTTTCATTTACAATAAAAATATTTGCAAATCTAACTATAATCAAATAACCCTCCCCGCGGCATGGTGCCAAGAACGCTGGCTACATTTCCTCGCTGAAAGGTTATACTTAACCTTTGGGCGAGAAAAGAACCAGCCCTCTTGTCGCAACCTTTGAGCGAGAAAAGCCCTCTTGTCGCCAGTCACAACATATTTTTTTTTAAATCGCTCTTTATAACAATTACAATTTAATTATATTCACCTTGTCTTAAACTCGCTAGCGACGTCTGCGTAAACGGGCACGGTAACCTGCGAACAGATTTAGCACATCATCTTATATTATTATACAACATGAGCCAAGACCATACATAATTATTTTGCACAGAAAACAGCAAAACCAGCTTCAAATACCTTAGAAGCGATCGTTCGTGAAATAAATTTATTTATTTATTTAATCTTGTTTGCAAATCCTTAAAGCTAAGGACACAAAAGGCGGAGTTAATGCATGTATGCATGTAGGCATTCTGTACCAATCAGCCTATGGTATGGTGAGATGTGTTTGAAAAACAAAATTAAAAGTCAATAAAAAAATTAACTATTATCCAAAAACCAAAAAAAATATGATAATCAATGCGAATAAATATAAATATGAATAAACATCATATTACATATATTAAATATATTAGAGTACATTTAATTTATTTTCATTTGAAAAATAAATTGTTGAAGTGATTTTCATGAAAATTATTTAAGACTATCTTTTAACTATAACCTTTCTAATAAAAAAAGAATTTTGAAAATCGGTTCGTAACTTGCGAAGAAATTAACAAACATATATACAAAAATACATACAGACAAATTGAGAACCACCTCCTTTATTGGAGAAGGTTAAAAATAAATGGCTGTGTTCTAATAAGATTGTCACAATAACCAAAAACGTTAAGTCAACAAACAAGTAGAATGCGAATCCTCATCCCTTCACTTGTAGAATACCATCTCCAATTTATACCTTAAAGGTCAGAAATACTTGTTCTGTTGCAAAATTTAGCAATCAACTATCATCAAAAGCAAATCCAGTTGAAGGCATCTTAAGTATAGAAACCTTGGACCTGAGTAAAACTTTTCAAAAAGATTAAAGTGAAAAATAAATAACAACATCTGAATAATTTAAAGTTCGTTGCCACCATTGAATCAGATTGGATATTGGATAGGAGAGTTATGAAAGGCAAGATATTAAAGGAATAGAAGGGAAAAAATGGTCCTCTGACAACCCTACAACCCAAACTTACTTTATTTTAAACTGGCTTAGTTTGTAAGGCCGTGATACCTCTGGATGAATACGTCAAGGAGGTCATTTATATCTATTTTCAGGCTGGTATACTAAAATACGCAGGCACAAGGGCATATAATTTTCACAGAAAGTAAAAAAAAAACAATTTAAATGCCGTACTTCGGCCTACAAAATCTCTAATAGTGTAATTTCAAATCTTATGTTACCCATCCTTTCAGATAAAAGAATATTTAAAATAGTAGCAGTTCTTAAATGACGTAGTTTTAACCGAAAAAATAACTTTCTTAAAAAATATTTGCTTATATGTTTTAAATAATTTTGTATAACAAACTCGTAGATCTGCTATTTCCTCGAAACGTGATATTTATTCCCGTTATTAACGTCTATATCCGTGTCAGAATATAATATATGTCTATTTCATTTTATACTCAAATTTTACGAACCATTTATAATTCGCGATCCATATCTTGACCAAGATGATCGATGGTTCCTCCTTGTGCGAGTGAGATAGCATCAAGCACTTAATTACTAATTAAACGAAGTTAACCGATGGGAAAAGATAATTTTTATGACAATGTTATTTCCAACAATTTCAAGTTATTTACGAGTAAATACGCATAATGAATATAAGATACATATCTTCCAGTTAAAACGTTAGTCAAAGTAGTAATGGTTTGTAGATTTTTTTTATGGAAAGGAAGACAAACGAGTAGACGGTTCACCTGATGGTAAATGTCGCCCATGGACACACGCAACATCCGGAGAGTTGCGAGTGCGTAATCAACGTGAGAAATTGGATACAATAGGTTCATTGGATAGGTTGGGCCATGATTAAGGATTTAGAGGTGATAGGAGTGGGAAAAGAAAAGGGTAGACATGGCCATCCGGCATCCATAAAAGTCATGCGTACTTTATTTTATGCCGACTTTATAAAGGGCGGTGGTACTTTCCTGGACGAGCGTGGCCGTAAAAGTGCAGCAAAAGCGATGAAAGTATGTTATGCTCCACCACCTGACAATAGTTTTCAGTTTATTTTAGTAGTTCGGCCATTGACAAAATTTCTACAGTTTATGCCTCTAACATTACTTTGCTGGTATAAATAAATCCTTTCTAAGTCATTCGATATGGCCCATAGTCACGAAGTTTACATAAAACAGGGCGATTTGAGCCGAATGCCACGGTATTTTTTTTGTTTCTTTTCGGGGGTGTGTACCTACCCCACTAGCACGCGAAAAAACATGTTTACAGGCGTTTTTTGCTTGGGAACGAGCGTCAGTGTCGTAAAGCTGCGTTATGTAAGAAAGGCAATGATTGATTGAGGCTTTGAAATGTTACTCAACGCATTCCTTGTTCGGTTTGTACCTTTCAGATCTCGATATGGCCACAATAATGCAATAATTTGAATTATTTATTACTGCCTTATGTATTTTGTATTATATAAAGCTTTTAATAACTCTACTTGTTCGATATGATAATATTTTAGTAGACGATGAACATGATGAATTTTACACTTTCTTGATACATAATCGTTATCGGATGTTTCGCATTTTATTAACCGACTTCAGAAGAGGAGGAAGGTCTCATTTCGTATTTTTTTTGTTTTTTTATCTTATAGGGTATTCTTCCAGAAATTTTCAGGAAAATCGGTTCAGCAGTTTTTCTTTTAAATCAAAATAACAAAATTGATTTTATATATTTTTGCCCGTGTCTCCGTCATATATGAACCAATTTCAATTTTTACCATATATGATAGACCATTCTCCATAAAATTTTCAAAAAAATCGGTTCATTAGTTTGTTTTCTAAATAAAAATAACAAAATTTAGGAATTTTCACACATATCTGCGCAACTTATGAACTGATTTGAGAATTTTTTTTAATGTAATATAGTACCTACACTTCCACAATAACACTTTTATAAAAATTGGATTAGTAGTTTGTTTTTAAAATCTAAATAATGTTGAAGATATGTTTCGAAAGTACTCTTTTAAATCGTTCGAAGTCGGTTTTTGTAATTTTCTTTAAAAATAAACTTGTTTATTTATCGATTTTATTTTTACAACAGATTATAAATAGTTAGTACGTAGTAATAAGTGTAAACTCATTGTTTTTTATTTTAACAACATCTGAATAAAAACGTCTTTTTTTCTCTTTCAAAGCTGTTAAGGGTCTATAAAAGGAGTTCCATGAATAACGCGGATGGCAGAGTCGCAAATACAAATCTTGCGTCGCATCGGAACGGAACTTTGTCGACGTTAATTTAACTTTATATCCATCCCCAGTTGAACTGCTATCGGGGATCGTAATAGTGACTTTTTTTTACTCTCTCGCCATGTTTCTTTTTAGTTCTGTGCAAGTAAATAGAGCGGCCGGGCACTCGAAACGACTTTTACGACTCAATCTCACAGCGGAGGCCGCTAAGCGATCGGGTGTCCCTCCGCCACTTTATCCGGACCCACCTCTGACTACGTAATGACGGTGTTTAGTATGCGTTATGTAGAATGAAAGGATTGGTTGCAGGTCTTGTTGGCTTGGTGGGTGGAAGCATTTCAATAGCTGGTGACAGGACCAGTTTGGACTCTAATCTGTCAGCTCGCGTTATCGGAGCCACAAGTATGTGTTTAGGATTGACTCCCACGGACGGACTGAACGCTTTATAAAGCAATAATTTAATATTTCTTATTATATAAATATTAATATACAAAGTTTTATTTTAATTAATATATACATTTATATGCAGTATTTTCAGTATACATAATTCATAATAGATTAGAATACTAAAACATAGATTTATTCAAAACTGTTGAGAGAGAATATAAATTTATTTAATTAAATAATGTAAAAACATAAGCAATAAATTCACATTTAATGATAATAATAAACGATTAACTCATTTTATTAATAAAAATAAATAAACAATCGAACCAAGTGCCGCTTAGTAAACAGATTTATATGCATAATTTATAATTTATAGCTATTATTTCTACCTCAATATCAATTAAATAAAGAAACTTTGAAAGATATGAAAAGCATCTTTATTCATATCTTTGTTGTTTGTACTGCATAAATATATTTCTTTTAATATATGTAACTTATATAAAGATGTACGGCGAAGATATTGTAAGGAGAGGGAAGTGTCTCAGGACTTAAATGAATGATGTATATTTTAACCGACTTCAAAAAAGGAGGAAAGTTTTCAATTCGAATGTTTTTTCATGTACATTCGCGCATATCTCTGCCACTTATGAATAAATTTTAAAAATTATTTTTTGATTGAAATGATCTAATAAAATTTTCAGGAAAATCGGTTAAGTGGTTATTCTTTTAAATCAAAATAATCATTTATAAGCCAGTTTCAAAAAATCTTTCTTATATGATAGAGCATTCTTCATAAAGGTCTTCATAAAATTTTCAAAAAATCGATTCATTAGTTTGCTTTTGGTCCTAAAAAAATCTATAAAAATCGAATTAGTATTTTAAAATCAAAATCACGGAGAGGATATGTTTCGAAAATACACTTAGGGACACCTTTGAAGTAGATTTTTGTAATTTTCTGTAAAATTACACTTTTATTCTGTCAAATAAATCATGATCATTGTTATTATCTAGGGGTCAAGTCAAGACATATCAGAATTTGCATGGAACATTCTGTATGTATACAGAGCATATTTACAATCCAAAATGGCGGAAATCGATCTGTTTACGCGACGTAAAGACATATTTACAGCAATACCGAGAGTGGGAGTCCGAGGGTTAATGGCGCGAGAACTGACTGGATCATATCCCGTGGTTTACGATGCGAGAGAACGCGATTCATTTGCAATTCTAACTTGGATTGTCCGGCGTGGGCGTATGCCGTATCAATTATTACCGTTTCGCCCTGCTCGCCCTCTTCGCCCTCTTCGCCCTCTTCGCCCCATTTCTGAGGAAAATGTATCGTATGACACTTAAACTGTCTTAAATGACGTCTGAAACTGGCCATCATGTTATGCAGAAATAAAGATTAGGTAGAGTGGATGTACGACCGTGATCCAGGGAAAGGTCGACTACCTCCAGGGAAGATCGCCCATGAGATGGACAGACCAGATAATAGCTGCAGTAAAAGCCTCATCGTCAGTTCATGAATACGCTAAGCGCTGCAGTAAAAGAATCATCATCGGTTCATGAATGCGCTTAAAGCTGCAGATAAAGATTCATGAATGTGCAAGGAAGGCAGCTAAGGAATAGCGACATGTTGTGAAGCTTGCCACCAACACCTGAATTGATGACCACGACCACTCCAAAGAAACTCCTCCGAAACCGGCGGAGAAGGAGTGTGGATATTTTTTCACACTTATTGAAGATGCACGTTTGGTTATACATACTTCAGTTACTAACATCTTGAAGTAACTTATTTATATATATATATATATATATATATATATATATGTATATTTCGTGTGTTCAAGGGGATACGAGAATGGTTTACATTCAAAATTTTGTCCAAAAACTTATATCAACATACGTTTTAATGCAAAACAATAGTTAGTGTCATGTAGTTTAAAAATTACGATAAACTAGAGTAGAACTTGTTTCATACTCCTTGAAGACAAACTTTTGATTGAACATAATTTTTCAGTTACTAACAATTTAAAGTAATTTATATTGATATAGAATATAGGACACATTAATAGTTTAAAAACTGAAGCATAACAAAATGAACGAATCTTAGCTTTTTTACAACATGAGTATCAAGAAAAAATGTTTATAGACAAGGTCCTCTTTATTAATCCATAGTATAACGTATTATTTTTAAAGAGGAAAAATGTTTTTAATGAGTATCCCAACTTCAGGATCAAGATCATCAGCCAATAGAAAACCACTAGTTATGTCTAAATCATGCACAAACTAAACCAAAACAAGGCGAAGCAATCTAATGAAAACATTTAGAGAGCTGACGCGCACCGATATTAAGCGCCCACACAGGCTTCCACAATCATACGCAATTCTGACCCATATCTCCAAGAAATACAGATGAAAATCACACAACAATCTAGCATACGTCATCAGATTAGTTTCCCATACCCCCACTAGGGAGGTGCTTTGAGTTCTGACTCAGTGGTGGTCCCAATCACTTAGTATTCGATGCGTATATCGATACTATCTTCAAGGACGCCGATTGTGATTCGATGGCCCGGAATTGATCGAATCGATAATCGAAAGAATTAGAATGTCTGCTGCGTATCATCGCGTGAAAAGACTCCATGAGCTCGAGAAATTTCCACGCTCGCCTATAAAAGGGAGGTCGGGCTTCGACTGCGGAAATCGGTGGAACAATATACTGTTCAAGTAACCGGAAAACTAGCGAAATATAAGGTGACAAATTCGTTTTCACCGAAAATTACGAAAATCGACTTTAGACGCATTAAAGTGGATTTTCGAGACACAACTACTATATTTTGGAAGTGTACCATATCAGACAAAAAGATTTTTTTTTAATCAGTTCATAAATGCTCCACCATTTACGAAATTATATCTAATAAAATAGAAACTTCTGAGTTGAGGACCTCCTCCTTTTTTGAAGTCGGTTTAAAATTAAACCTATCAATACTAGGGATGGGCCGTCTCACTGTTTTTTTCACAAAAATCACTGAAATGGCTCATGTCTAATCAATACTATCTTACCAAGGCATCAATCAGCGATCACTTTACATATATTCTGTATTCCTTATTATTATACACAATTTGAATTTAAAGTCCAAAATAACATTACGTTTCTGCTTCCTTTTGTAGTAGCATCTACAAAAAGTGCTAAAAATTTTAGCTAATATATTATTGCTCATGTGTCATAGACTGGATTTTTGTCGCCAATCTTACCTTAAGCAAGAAATACGTCATAGGAGTTTTTTTTTACTTAAGAAGTCATCGTAGAGTCTAGGCTAAGTGCGTATACGTCTCAAAGGCTTATCCATCAAGCTCCTCACGTCAGGTTCGAGCACAATGGATGGAAATCGTCGGAGCGGAGTAGCAATAAGCCGCAATAAAAGGCTAAAGCGCTGAAAAATGTCAAGAATTTCAAGCATAATGCAACCTTTTAGGGAAAATGTTTATTCCTATACTACGACTAATGTCGGTATAATATTGAAGTTTGCCGTAAATTTTTAAAAATGTGGCGCATCACCATTTAAATGATTTCAAAGGATTTAAAAATGCCAAATTTATAACGTTATTGTTGGTATGTAAAAGTGTCATTTTATTTATGTTTTTTTTGAAGATTAAGTCGTATAATATAGTATTAAATTTTAAAATTTTAACGGCGAAGTAAAGATATAACTTTTGACGTGTCAACTAAAATAACTTTGTAAGCTTTTAAGTACAAAAAGTTATTAATAAATCGTTATTTATTAGAAAAAAAATATAATAAATAAGATTTAATATTAAACGTATAATAATTAATTAAAAATACGTTTTTAAGACATATATTAATACTTTGCAGATTTAATATAATGATTTCATGACAACAAAAATCTTTGAATCGTTTAGGCTTTTTTTCTTCACAACTTCAATCACTTACATATTCTGAAGCAAGATTCAAAGCTGAAAATTTATTTGACGAACGGCACATTTTTATTTATATTTTTCTTCAATGTAAATTTGATCTAAAAAGACTTGTGTGAAAACGTCTTTGGACCTACTTTCTATCCCAACTGCATTTAGACATAACACAGCGCTCAACAGCTTAATAATTCTTAACTTCGCAAACATGAAAAAGATACGTAAATTCGTGCGTCAAGTTCTCAAAACTCCGTACAATTTGTACATAAAGTGTACAAGTATCAAGGAAACCGCGTCCTCGTAAAACAGTATATTACGACTTTGTTTACTCGCGTGGACCAAGACTACCAGTTCCTAACTTTATTCTGCATTTGTGTTCGTGAGAATACCTCTTGCGGCCCAAAAGAATCCGCTAGTTGTAAAAAGGGGTTTATTTTTAGCTTTACGCCTCGTGTAAGACACGAACTGTGGCCGCAGACGCGATCTGACACTCGTCTATCCATTCGAGTTTATTTATATATACGCAGAAAAAAGCGATATATCTATGTATATCTTAATATATAATAATACGATAAGAAGAAATAATTAAAACATTAAAGATACACGAAGAAACTAAGCAGAGTATAGATAATAGATTAAATTTTATTAGTTTTACGAATTTTTGTGTCCCTGATTTTATATGGAATTACTTCACGAAGGCATAACTCCATATCCCTGAGTTACTTATAGCGCAGTATTTACTATGTACTTCAACAAAGGGGAGAGGTTCTCAATTCAAATGTCTCTATGTTTCTTTTTATGTATGTTCGCGTATCTCCGACAATTGTTAACTAATGCCAAAACTATTTTTATATATGATAGAGATTTTTTTTTATTAAAAAGTCAAATAAATTTTTCAAGAAAATCGGTTCAATAGTTTGTTATTTAAATAAAAATAACAAAATTTATGTATGTTCGTATTCCTCCACTAATGAACTGATTTGAAAATATGTTATTTTATCTGATAGAATAGATAAATTTTTTATAAAAATCGAATTAATAGTTTGTTTTTAAAATCAAAATAGCGGAGAAGATATGTTTTGAAAGTGCACTTTTAAGGCGTTTGAAGCCGGTTTTTTTTAATTTTGAAAATAAACTTGTTAAATAAAGCATGTAAGTCTAGACATTCGACGTAAAGAAAACGTTCCGAGGATAGGCAAGACCTTGCTATAATTTACAAGAAAGTACCAATTAACTTTTCATAGTAAACTTTATCCATGTAAAGCTTACGTTTATTTTATACGCGTATAATCGTGTATTTGAGTATGTTATCTTTTAGTTTATTCGCAGATTTAATGGAAGCCATAAAATGAAATTACAAAATCTATTAAAGCCTTATTAAAAAAATGCGTGGGCGAGTTATTGCCGCTAATCAATAGGCGAAAGCCTGAAAGCAGGTGTGGATGTATGCAATGCAATGTGAGCTTTGGCAGTGTGGTAATAAAGTTCAAAGTTCAAACCTTAGTATCATGTTCTGTGTGGCGACGCCGCCTCACCTGTTAGTAAGGTCGACCGCGTGGACGCCGCGCCCGAACCTTACCCGCAACACGCCTGCAAAAGAAAAACAATTTTAAAATACTTTACATTTACTAGATAATACCCTATATGTACCTATTTCTACGCCCTACTTCTCTATATAACCTTTAATTGATGACCGGTTGACGCAGTTGCTAAGACATTGGCTGCGGCGTCGCAGGTCGTGGGTTCGATTCCCACATTGAGCAAATATTTGTACGACCTACAAATAGTTGTTCAAGTTCTGGGTGTGTGTCTTTGTGCGATTTATGTTTGTAAAACGCTCTTGTAAAACAAAACTTTGATCTTATAATGACAGGAGCGTTTTAAAAAAAATTGTACCAAATTTCATTCAACCCGTCTATTCAATTTCAGTAACAACTAGACTAAAGACTAAGAACTACATACCTATTACCCTATATACACTTGTACTAACTAATGTTTGGATACTACTAGATATTTACCCAAACCATATCGAAAATCTCGTAATAAGTTATTTAGTGAAATTTCTTATATAAATATATACTTAGATAGGAAACGCTCCATTTCATTTGCAGAAAACTATGCTATATCCGTCAAAAGTATGACGCGATCCGTCCTATGGGATATGACAATCGTACGAACGAACAAACCGGTTTGGATTTACAAACATACTAAATATAAATAAGTTTTCTCATATACCTTTTAGGCCAAAACAATACAATGCCCGAAGAGAAATAGAAACATGGTTTCTCTTCTTTTAAAATATATGTTTCTTTGTTCGTCTCTTAAACTTTTTTTTATGGAAAGGAAGACAAACGAGCAGACGGTCACCTGATGGTAAGCGATCCCGTCACCCATAGAGAAACGCAACATCCGGGGAGTTGTGAGTGCGTTGTCAAACTGGTAGATCGGATATAATAGATTTATTGGATAGTATGGGGTCGGGATTATGGATTTGGAGAGGATAGGAAGAGGAAAAGAAAAAGATAGACATGGCCATCCGGCATCCCCAAAAGTCATGAATACTTTATTTTATGCCGACTCTATAAACTTCTTACATTTTTTTATATATTTTTATTATCATGAAGAAACTTTGACGTGTTTTTGTGAGGTAAGCTGATCCGCGAAATCTTCAAAAGATATTTTTGGGGATAATGTTAAAATATGAGCATTGCTCGACACTGAGTACTAAAACAAAAGGATAATAAAGAGAGTGACTTTCGCATTTCCATTTGAGGTTTCATAATTAAATTTTGTTTAAATGTATTCGAAATTTTAAATCTACTTTTTATTATTATTACGTGTCGCATTAAACAAAAATAATTTAATATTTCCATAAGTTATCATTATTAATATCTTTAGAGATTTTGTATTAACCTTATACATAAACAATAATGTCAACGAACCAATGCGGTATTTCCTTATTATACCATTTTTTGTTCTGAACAATAAAAGAAACGGAAAACCAAGGGTTCCGTATTAAGCACTGTTACAAAAAGTTTTTTTTTTTAATTTTAGAAAAACAATAAATTTTCTTTATTAAATATTAGTCACTAAGAGCGTTGAAAAAAAACTTATTTAAAATAAAAATATTTAAAACTTATTTATGCATATAACAGAATGCTAAAGATAGTGACAGTTGTCCATTAAAATGAATATATAAGAATATAGTTATTTAGAAACAAATTAAAAATTTTGGTTTTCTTACAAGTGAATAATATAAAAGGAACCCTAATACGCAGATGAGTTTTATTCCCACATACAATGTTGCAATTGTAGGCAAATGTAGCTGACATTTTTTTTTACAATTATTACCACAGTAAATTAAGTCCACCACCTACGGAATTTAAAACAACCAGAGTCGAACATAGAAGTCTTTATTTCTGTCCAAATGGAAAACTTCACAGTTAGTAAACGCACCGTTCGTATACAATGTTTTAATAATAAACTCTTTGTTTGAAAACTTGAAACGTAAAATATATTTATTATGAATGGCCATCCCAATAAATTATGTAACCGTAATAATACGGCTGGAGACGCCCACGGCGTTTCGTTTCTTGCGTTATAAAATATAAGATACGAGACAAGGTGTCTAGAAATAAATAAGTTGCCTATATAAATTTGTCGTCGGCCTAATTGGAAGTTTTCGGAAGCCTTTATACTTGTTTAGGTCATTTTAATATCGATTGCAACCTTAATTCGTAAATCAGCATACATTTGAGTAATTTTGTCAGGTTAACTAAAAAAAATTAGTAATTTTCGAACTAAATAAAAAAAATATCTCGTAGACAAATTTGAAAGCTTTAAGAATAACTATTTATTCAAGGAATTGTGATGACATAATGTTTTAAACATCAGCGATGTCTTTCCGAACTCCGCGTTCTTGACAGTGGATTTCTGCGGATTAAGGTATCAATATGTAGATTTATGAAGCACGCATAATCAATGGCACAGATAAAATTACATGTGAGCAAAATTTGTTATTCGATATTTTGACTTTAAATAAAATTATTTTGTTGGTTCGATGTTTTTATGTTTCGAAATTTAAGACAAACTACACGATATTCACATTGCAAAGATGTATTTGTTTCGTTAAAATACTTATTGAATAGAACAAGAATGTATTTTTTCTCATGAACATAAATATTAAAATGAAGGTTGCATTTACATTGAAGTTTATGAAGTTTTTTTTACATTCGAAATTTGAACGCTTCGTTCTTTACATGCTTTATGCATTCGAAATTTGAATGCTTCGTTCTTAAATAAACATATGTGACACGTCAGCCAGTTCCTTTATAATTTTTTACGTTCCAAAATCAAAATTTTCCTTTTTCAGTGTATACAGTCATACATTTATTTGCTGCCAGTCCTAATGCCTCCATTAGCGATAGCGGACCCTACGACTGCGAATGCTCTAGAAATCTCAGCAATAAATTCCTCCTCAAGCGCTGAATTTATTTTTATTGTTTGTACCACTTAAGGAATAAGATTGAAAAAAACTCTAGCTCCCAATATTTCCCCGGTAATTTGTATTTTTTCGTGAGCAGGCAATAAAATATTTACGGGGTCCGGATGGATACAGGAGTGAAATTCGCGTGTACGCCCTTGTTTTTCCACTTCGACAAATTAATTCGTTGAAATGATATTCCGTTGCGATAAATTATTCATATGATTGCTTTCGTAAGGACGTCGACAAACAATCAGAGAAAAGAATTTTTTGTTAATATAATTGATCTTGACTACATCTCTATATCTGGACTAGTCGGCAGTTTGACCCGTATTCTCTCTCTCTCTCTCTCTCTCTCTCTCTCTCTTACTCTCTCTCCCTCTCTATACTCCTAAACTATCTATATACATATATATTTGCCGAAAAGATAGACAGGTTGACTGGTGAATTTCCTTCCATATTCAAGGACGTTATATGTGGAGATCATTTATAAAATATAAATGTAATATTAAAAGTAAATATTCATTGAGCACTGAGCAAAAGTAATCGAAACTTGAGTAGCGGACACAGCGTAAGCCGTGCCGTTTTAGAGTCAATGAACTGTGCCAGCTGGCCATCTGTCCGCAACCGGCATCGTGTATTTGCTTTACCCGTTTATTTGAAAATTCGTTTTAAAACTATGCCTCCAATTTCATTACATAAATATGATGACATTCGAGAAGCGATTGCCCTCCTTTGGCGTGTTTAAATATATAAACGAAAATAAATAAGCCTAAATATGTGAAAAAAAAACAAAAAAATATTTACTGTCATAATTTCCACATACACAAAATCATAAAAAACAACATTTACTTGACGAAGTCGGTACGCCCATAATCATATAAGACCCGTTTTTTATTTGACACACGTGCAATGCAAATTTCATAAAGCGCAATGCCTTTCGAGAACTGCAATATCTACAATCTTGCTTTGCTTTAGTCATAAGCTGAAAACCACGATGCACTCTCAGATTG
>JAOCPS010000033.1:1366255-1377478 GCA_025505425.1 Graphium colonna | reverse complement strand
TGCCAGGTTGACAACGCACTCGCACCTCTCCAGGTGTTGCGTGTGCCCATGGGCGACGGGTCCAGTCTACATCAGGTGAACCGTCAGCTCGTTTGTCTTCCTTTCCATAAAAAAAACCCTAGCAGACAAAAAACGTCCGTAACGTAAGATTTTTATGTATTATCTATGTCTGATAGCTATATGTTATTCTCTCTCTCTTGATGACTGTTTATTATTTATTTTAAGCAATTTTTATGTATTTATTTAGTTCCGCTTCAGCTTAATCGCCTTGAATAAGTATTAGAAGTGTGAACTGGCATTCTATTAAAGCGTAGAGAAAAATTATGTTTACAAAATAATGTTGTGCATTAAAAACAATAATGTCACAAGATTAGTGACAAAGTAAAGAAGAAAGTAGTTATAATGTTGACGCATAGGCATTTTTAGATTATATGAAGATGAGGGAAATTATATGAATAAATTTACATGTAAATAAATTTGTTATGTGACGAACTGTTTCATAAGCATAGGAATGGTTGCTACTTTTAAATTATTTTCACTTCGCGAAATGATTTATTTTCGCCACAGTGATTTTACGTGTGAAATTTCACGTTTGACGGCGCGGTTTGCCTGTCTGGAAGTGGCGTATGCGCAATGTAATTTTGCGCGGTGTCATTTTCAACGGATGACGTCATAATTTCACGCATAATTTTAACGGGTATTTTTAATGAAGGTAGCAAGTTGTGACAAACGAAATTGATTTCATATCATTTTTCACTTGCTACATGTGAAATGTCCCATGTCTACTATTTTACACAACACGTTTACTACTAATAAATCTAAGTTTTTTTTTAATGTTATTCGATCCATACAAAACTGGTAGTAAGACATCTTATCATATATTACTACTACTTAATCAATAGAAATAACAAGGTTAGGTTAGGTTATGTATCCAGTCTTTCAGGTGGTAGAGCATAACATACTTTCGCAGCTATTGCTGCACTTCTACGGTCGCTGGGGAAGAACCACCGTCCTTTATAAAGTCTACATAAAATAAAGTATGCATGATTTTTGGATATGATTATGATGCCGGGTGGCCATATCTATCCTTTTTGCCACTTCTTTTCGATTTCAATTCATCCTATCCAATAAACCTGTTCTATCCAATTTCCCAGGTTGACAACGCACTCGCGAATATCCGTATGTTGCGTGTATCTATGGGCGACGGGATTGCTTACCTTCAGGTGATCCGTCTGCTCTTTTATCTTCCTTTCCATAAATAAAATAGGTATCCATAGGCGACAATTCGCTTATTTCAGATCGACAAAAGGTCAAAATATTCAAAATTAGCTTTTTCAACAGTTTACAACCCGCTATAGATCATCAGACCACTTTTAGTTACAGCTGTGAACACTTAATTTCAAGACGTTAGACATTAGTTAACTGATAAGTCAATCTTATATGTATTCCTCACCAACATTCGCTTAGGAATGCAAATAATAACGCACAAACAATCCACTCATACACTTTATGCCCAAGTAATTGATATGAGTGTTGCCATCACTTACATAAAGGTGCTTTTATAACACTTGTACTATATTTAGACTCAAAACAAGACAAGAGTGTTACCATACATCTAAGGACGTAAGTAAATGATTTACATACTTGAAAAGTAGGAAGGATAATAAAAAAAAATAGTTTATATTATACTACTGTACTCTGAAAAAAGCCGTGGTAGCTCAGTGGCGGCTCGCCTTCAATTCTGTTTACACGAGGCGAACCTGAGTTCGATCTTTTTTTTATGGAAAGGAAGACAAACGAGCAGACGGTTTACCTGATGGCAAGCGATCCCGTCGCCCAAAGACAAACGCAACATCCGGAGAGTTGCGAGAGCGTTGTCAACCTGGGAGATCGGATATAATAGGTTTATTGGATTAGATGGGGTCGGGACTAAGGATTTGGAGAGGATATACGGAAAGAAAAGGGTAGACATGGCCATCCGGCATCCCCAAACGTCATGCATACTTTAATTTATGCCGACTTTATATAGGGCGGTGGTACTTCCCCGGGCGAGCACGGCCGTAGAAGTGCAGCGAAAGCTGTGAAAAGTTGTTACGCTCTACCACCTCTGAAAAATTGTATGTATAATAAGTTTTTTTTTTCATCGAATATTTAATAATGTGTTGCAATAACTCATTGGGTCCGATATAGTATTTAAAGATAAAGTGGTCGATAGATTTCATTAAACCACGTGCTGTTATATCGGTGTGCAGTGCTTGTGTAAAAGATAAGATATTTTGGACATATATTAAACCGGCCTGGGCGACTGGTGCGCTCGAAAAAATAATAACGAATATGGCTGGATTTTTTCTTTACTTGAAATCCATAATTTTCTTGCACTGGCATAAATACAAAAAATAAAATAATAATTGCAGATACAAATCTATTCCCTACTACAAATCAATAGCTTAATTCGCAAAACATAACTCCATTTTAGTTATTTTGTAAAGTCTTTAAAAATAACTTTTTAAAGTAGACCCTATATAAAGTCGGCATAAAATAAAGTATGCATGAATTTTGGGGATGCCGGATGGCCATGTCCACCCTTTTCTTTTCTTATTCCTATCCTCTCCAAATCATTAATCGCGATCCCGTCCTATCCAATAAACCTATTATATCCGATCTCCCAGGTTGACAACGCACTCGCAATTCTTCGGATGTTGCGTTTGTCTATGGGCGACGGGATCGCTTACCATCAGGTGAACCGTCCGCTTGTTTGTCTTCCTTTCCATAAAAAAAATTAGACGTGGTAAGTATTTATTAAATTATTAAGCCAACATGATAATATTAAAAAGATAAATAAAGCAAAAACTGCCATATCATTTTGTGTCTACGATATGTCGAAACTTATATTCTCTAAAAAGGACGACAAAACAATAAAAAATTCACGGTAGCAGTGATCAAGTAATAACTAGGCGAACAATATAAAAGCAGAAAAACCATTCAACACAGTATCAAATTTACGTTAATAACCCGCGTAAATCAATTATCCAATTGGGCCAGTCGACGACTTTTAAATCGTAATAAAATGTACAAACGGCAGTCAATTTATTTATTACTCTAAAGTTGTAAAACTATATTACACGCAATAATCACGTGTTATTGGCGTTTCGTTTCAAACGTCCTACCATCAATGACCACTTGTTAAACTGTTTTATGATTATTATTTAATTAAAACGATTTTGTTGCTTCGAACAAAGGATGCGCGGGAAACGGAAGGTGCGCTTACGCATAGTGAATTAGTGATTTTTATACCGAAACTACGTTTATATAGTGATATAGTTTATGGCTTCTAAACATATCTAATCTTATTATATATTTTATGATCTTGCTTACATTCATGCTATGGGTACTTATTTGTTTGTGTCTTAATATGTCACTGTTTTGTTTTTTTTTAACGTTTTATTTCTTTTTCTGCGGATTAAAAGAATCGATCTTTTGTAGGATATTAAATGTCTAAATGTTGTATGTATTTAATACATTTTTAATCTTCACAAAATAAAAATAAATATTAATTTTTTAAAAATTAAAAATCTTTTCACATATTATCTCTTTCATACAGGTTATTACGAAAATGAATTATAAGTGTATTTCATGGGGAAGGGATTGCTAATACGTTGCTTAATAACTTGGATTAGGAAAGTAATTAGAACTAAGAAGGGAAAGGAAGAAAAAATATGAGGGTAGCAATAAATTTGGCTTTTGGACTGCCGGATAGCCATGGTTACACATTATTTTGTGCTAGATTTGTCGCACAGTAAAAGTTGTACGTAAGATGTTATACTAAAGAAAAAATAATTACAGCATTAGAGCTCTTAAAAACAATAGAAATATATCTTAAGTTTAATAATAATAAATAAATTATTATAAGGAGTAATAATTTATTTATTTTGTACAATAAAAACTGACAAAACAATGGTGACTCCAATTGACTGCAAAGTATTTTGAAGGCTCAAGCACAATTTGAGAATTTCGAAATGTGTTGAAGTTATTTAAAATGTTCTCTCGTTTTAAAGTGAAGGTTACAGTGATCCACAATAAAGCCGCTTAATTCAAAACCTAAGTTTTTGCGCCAACCCAAACTTTACTACGTTGACTAACAAGATATCTTCACGGTAAAACATATGCAAGACTCCAGTATATAATACCGAAATTCTTTGAAGAACCCGTTCTCTATATAAGTAACAATGCAACCTTACGACATGCACCGAACCGAATTCGGTCTGATTTATTTATTGCCCTCGCGCAATGTCAACAATGAAGATTTAAAAAAAATAAGTGAAACGACAGGAATTGTCCGAGGAAGGGTGCAGGGCATTGTGTTAGCCCGTTATGCAAATGAGTAACGCTGAAACCGAGAGTGAAGGCTAACAATACAGCAATATAAGTTTCCATAAATTAGCCGGCGCGTTAACGAAATTACGACCATCTTTTGTCACAAAATTCGTGCGTTATCTTTCGATTAGACGAAAAAATAACAAAAGCCTTTGCCAGTCGATTGTCGAAGTCTATGGGCGCGATTTGCATAAATCTAATTGTCGGTCAAATATTTTGGTGTTTTGTGGGAAAGGAAAGTGAGTTGCATAGTACTTTCGTTTCGTTGTCGTTTGTACTTTGCGTGTAGTGGTTCGAAGTGGGTCGAGGAGGCCGCATACGCGATCGTGTCTTACATATTTCGATAAGTGATAAGAGGAAGGATTTATACATGCGTGTACCAGCGTCGCATAGTTAAGTTTTTACTGCTGAGATAGGGGGCCGGTGAGTGAGATTTGTTTATCGCCTTGACGACAGCGGGTATCGCCGGTTAGGCGGATCTATATGTAAGTGCCACCTTTAGTGCTCCGTTTATTGCCTCTTGCGACGAGGCGTTGAAAACTTATAAGTTACGCTGTACGATAGAATACAGCCTTGGGGGATACTGAATTTCTTTACTTACTATGTTACCCAAAGTATCATTATAGTAAATAATATTTGTTTCGTCGTTCGATTTTTGAACTGTAGATAATTTTCTGTTATTGATTTAGAGTGCACATAACTTAGTGCCCAATTTTTTTATGGAAAGGAAAACAAACGAGAAGACGATTCACCTGATGGTAAGCAATCCCGTCGCCCATAAACACACGCAACATCCGAAAAGTCACGACTGCGTTGTCGATCTGAGAAATTGAATAGAATAGGATGAGGTCGAGATTAAGGGAAAGAAGTGGGAAAAAAGGGTAGATATAGTCATCCGGCATCACCAAAAGTCACGCATGCGTTTTTTTATGCCGACTTTACAAAGAACGGTGGTATTTCCTCGGGCGAACGCACTGTAGAACATTAAAAGCTGTCAAAAATATTATGATCTTCCTATTCAGCATTATTTTTATAAATGAAAAAGATGTTATAACACTTTCACTTGTTTAGTTTGCTCTTTTTTATTAAATACATTTTTTACAACAGACGAAAAATTGATCGTGTGACAATTTACAAATATAGTTACATGTCTAATATTTAACTGAAAAATGTTATTATCACAAGGAATATATTTCAGTTATTTAGTTTTTATTTTACGATTTCACCCATATGAAACAATGAAGTAAGTATTCCAGGGCGGCTTAACCTATTTTTTGCCTTCATAGCTCTATAGAAATGTCGCCTTCACGACCGCAATTTGGCGCGAACCGGATCCAAGATGGCGTCGACCGCGGTCACACGTCACAGGCGCGCAATAAAATAGAAACGGGCCGGATCGCAGTCTGTCCGCTCTTGATTACGGGGAATCATCGTAAATCAAACCCGCAGTAGCCCGCAGGCCAACTCTAATTGCTAGATCTCTCCCGGAGTCGCAGTAAATCATAAATTTCGGTCGTGTGCGGGCACAATTTTTTAGTTTATGGCACGGCAGGCTCTCACGCGTCGTTAATTCAGCCGGACTAAAATTTTCGGCCAGTATCAACGTGCTTTCGTCGATTTGCGGGAAATTTCACAGGTTAAACATGTTACAGCCGAGATCGAAACAAGGATTTTTAAACTGAAGTTTATATCACGGTACCGGAAAATATAATTGGATTTTCATAAGAAATACAATATTATTCATTTGCGCACTCTACATATTGAAGAAATTTTGTCTCGATTCTTCTGTTTTATTATTTTTAGCATTCTTAGGATTTAGGATTCTTATATATTTGATTGTTCTATAAGTAAAATGAATCTACAAGGTGGTAGACCATAACAACTTTTCACAGCTTTTGCTGCACTTCTACGGCCTCGCTCGCTCGGAAGTACCACCGCCCTTTATAAAGTCAGCATAAAATAAAGTATGCATAACTTTTGGGGATGCCGGAGGGCCGCATGTCTACGCTTTTCTTTTCCTATTCCTATCCTCTCCAAATCCTTAATCCTGACCCCATCCTATCCAATAAACCAATACTATCCGATCTCCTAGGTTATCAACGCACTCGCATCTCTCCCTGGATGTTGCGTTTGTCTGTGGGCGACGGGATCGCTTACCATCAGGTGAACCGTCTGCTCGTTTGTCTTCCTTTCCATAAAAAAAGAGAATCGATTCATGAATTATTGCCCAAATGCTGACTAGTTCGTAATAGTTTAACTATTGTTACATGACATAATATAGGTTTGATCCTCACAAAGAGTAAAATTCTTCCAATTTTGCTTTCGGTTATGAGAATATTAGTATAATATACGGGTATATTGACAATATACGTAATAATACAATGGAATGGGTGCAAATATATAACGCTTTTATAACTATGCTGATCATTGCTAAGTTTACTCTCAAACCAATATATAATTTTTGAATCGAAGTTCCATAATATGTGCTCGACCTATTATTACCGACTATGTAGACCACCACGATAGAAAAAACCGTTAAGTCCACTTATACTTATACCACTCTCTATGTTCCTCTCTCTTCCTGACTTACTCTCTTCCTCTTTTTCTCTATTTCTCGATCCCTGCCTGACTCGTGCTGTTTACGCTATTACGTTTTAATTATTATTGTCTTTCCTACTTTTTCTATGTTTATTAACCCATCAAAAGAAATTGTTTACATCGATCCAAAGAAAATAAAGTCAGACAAACCAGAAGAAATGGACATAGCGTGATCACGTAGCCAGAGAGCTAATCCATCGTAATTGAGCCTCGGCGGGCAGGCGATAAATGGCCATTGTGAGTGCCAATAAACTCGCGCAATTAATACTAAGGTTTGTCTCTATAAATCTTTAGCAACCAACGATGATTTCATACTTCCAATCCAGGCTTTTCCTTTTTATCGATGTCAAATGTAGGAAGTTCGGAATTCAACTGTAAATGTACAGATTTTTCTACAAAAGTTTGTTCTAATCAAGGTTTTAAATGAAGTTGATTCAGACGTGGTCCTTGAACAAATTTTGGCTTTAAAAGTTAATATTCTATACCAGCTTGGATTTCCACTCAAGGCTATTGCCCAGGGCGGCAAATATTCAGGGGCGGCAAAATTTTAAGCGTATAAAAACATAATAATGTTAATGATAATCCATTGTCAGGTTCGCATCATTTTAAAGTAATTATGTTTAAAAATTATGAAATGAATAAATAATATCATTATTTTTAGTGTTATACTAGACGATCTAGAAAATCATATTTTTATTCAACGGGCCGCTTTTGGGTAGTGTCCAAGGGCGACACTAAGGCTAAATCCGGTCCTGCTAATAACTTTAAATTAATATAAATTTAAAACATTTTAGTCACAATAAATTTAACGACAAAACGTTTAAACCTTTTTGTGTCTACGGAAAAAAGAAAAACGAGTTCAATATTTTTGAACTCCCATTTCTTCAAGCACTTTTCTATCAAAGAAGAAAGGAAAATGCCAACTTTTGTAACTTGTGCCTACGTAACAAGTTGCATCCGATTTTTTTAGAGACTAGACTTATTATATTAACTCCTTCAGAAATTATATTTGTAATGAAAACTCGCGTTTCGGGGGTATTTGATAAAATCTAAAAATCGATTCATCACAAATAGTTTATATTGCCATTCGTCTACCATTTTCCACTATCACTTGCAGGGCAGATGTTAGATCGGTGGGGTTCCATGTCTAACGTTCTCTTCTTTATTTTACAACTACTGCTATTGGCAACAAGAGCCTGAATGGTAGCTTTTCATATTCATACCCTTTGAACATAAACTCCGATGTCATCCTAAAAATGACCGTCTTATTTATCTGTCAACTTTAATGAAAATTGATAAAAAATACTACTTACATATGATTTCTTTGTGCTGTAAATTACTCAACGGATTAAGGTAAATGTAATTTTGCAGGTAGAACTCTATCTTGGTTCGAAGTAAAATATAATATTATTTTTCTGTATCGTTTCCGAGACTTACGCGAATATTAGACATTTTAAAATAAAAAACTTTACAAGTTTAATCACGGCTTATTTTTAAAATTCTTATTAATATTAGTAAAAAAAACTAATATTTGTTTTAGGCTTTTTTAAAAGTATTTACCTGGTTCTTTATCGATTTGCTTAAACAGGATGGTACTTCTATACCATTGTGTAGGATTTTTATATGTTAAATGATTTTTTTCACTTATTATTGTAATTTTTACAGCAACGATCGATTCTACATCGCTCCAGAATAAAGTAACAGCCTGTTTTTTAATTATCCCACTGTTGGGCTTCGGCCTCCTCTAGAATGAGGTTTTAAGGCATAGTCCACCACGCGGCTCTATTGCAGATCGGTGGACTGTACATATCTTATAAATATTATTTCATAGATATGCAGATTTTCTCACGATGTTTTCCTTCATTGAAGAGGACGTGGTAATTCAGCACTTAAAATTGGAAATAGAAAATTGACAATTTCATTGGTGCCGGCACCGGGGATCGAACTCAGGTTCGTCTCGAGTAAACAGACTTGAAGGCATGCGCCTGGACACTGAACTACTACGGCTTTCGCTGAAGAATATTGTTATGTATCGTTTTTATTTTTTCATTTTAATATTCGCTGCAAATCATAGTTCTCAAATGATAAAAGGAAAAACGATTCCAAACCTAACGGTATAAGGTATGGAACACATCATCTTTAATTTATGAATAATATATAAAATTCATTATCAAATTGTTTTTTAATACACGAAAAGGTGAATAATTAAACCAAAATATCTTAAATATAAAACAAGCTATCTCAAGCGATCGCTAGCTAAACAAAGAGATGCAGACGACTTTAAAACTGAACGCGCATGTTCAACCTGTAACGTTAAATTTACGGCAACTCATCTAAAATGTACCAAGAGAAAACATTTTCAGCTGCCATTATCTCCAAACTTCCAACAGCACTGAAACCCTCGCTCCTGGACCGTAAATAAGACTGGCATTTTGAGAACCTCGCCTAGTATTTTACGTGCATTCGCAAATACTTACGTACAATGCGACAATAAACTTTGCCAATATCGAAACGTGATAAATTAAGGTTAGCGGGCACCGAAAATAGAGCTTTATTGCCAACCTTTAACAGTTTAATATCGCTTGCAGGGCGGTTAAGTTGGGACTTTAGAAGGCGCTGCGCTGGCAATGGCGACTCACGATTCGAAAACAGATTTATGATCGCCCACGATAACGGGTGTGCGATAAAAATTCTGCCATGCCAGCCGTACATACCTCGGGCACAGCGTACGTGGACGCTAGCGAGAGACTATGGTCCAATTTTATTTTTTTTAAGTGTTAAGGCAAAAACGGCCAGTTTCAAGAATTAGACACTATCACATACACACTTACATTATATCTAAACAAGTTTATTTTCGCAGAAAATTACAAAAACCGACTCCAAACGCGTTAAAAGTGTACTTTCGAAACATATCTTTTCCGTTTTTAATTTTAAAAACATACTACTAACTCGTTTTTTATAAAAAAAATTGTGGGATCATTGTGGAAGTTTACCCTATTATGTAAAAAATAGTTTTACAAATCAATTCATAAGTCGCGGAGATATGTGCGAACATTCTTCATTTTTTTATTCTTATTAAAAAAACAAACTAATGAACTGATTTTTTTTTGGTGTTATCTACAAAAAAATTTCTGTCATAATAATAGAATTTTCAAAATTGGTTCATAAATGACTGAGATACGTGAAAAAATACAAAATTTCAATTTTGTTATTTTGTTTTAAAAGAAAAACTACAGATCCGATTTTCCTATTAATTTATGATACCATTCCGGGAGAATACCCGATATTATAAAAAAAGAATTTGTTAAAATCAGTTCATAAATGGCGGAGATATGCGCGAACGTACATAAAAAATATATAAACATTCGAATTGTGAACCTTCCTCCATTTTTGAAGCCGGTTAAAAACGGCCAATTTTGTATGACATACCGTACCAAGTTGCATCAAGTTTGTTTTCGGAACATTTGTTTTCGGAGACTCAACTTATTATATATACTCCAACAGAAATAAGAAGAAAATGATTATGAAATTTCGACTGAATATTTTTATAGAAAGGGGGAGGCAAACGAGCAAGCGGCTTACCTTATGGTATGTGATTATCGCCGCCCATGGACTTCCGCAACACCAGAAGAGTTGCAAGAGCGTTTTAGGTAGGAATAGGCTCTCTTCATGAAGGTCCCTAAATCGTATCGGTCCGGAAATACCGCTGGTGACAGTTGATTCCACAAAGGTGTCGTGCGTGGCAGAAAATGACAGAAAAATTATGAACAATATTTTAAATTTAGAATTTCTACTAAATACAAAACTAGGTTCGTTTATAGCTTATAAACGGCATGAAAATATTTAAATAGTACGTGAAAGGCGTCCAAGGGACTGGCAAGTACCTAGAACAACATAAATTATAGATAGGTCTATTCTAGGGAACGTGTCACACGATGCCGTATCTAGATCACGAGTTTCCGTCGTGAAGATATTGCGATTAATGGCTTTGTCAGCGCCCTTTCCAGTCACGTATTTGATGGTGCCCGATATCGCTCAACTTCAAATTAATATTAAGACAAAAAAGTAATTTTAAAACAGCTACGTCTGGTCCTGACATGTGTGGACCTGCCGAACTTCAATATACGGGGGGAGCATAAAACGACATTAAATTTAAAGTCCTCCTGACCGAATGACGGCCACGGCGGCCAATCTAATCTGAGATTAGCCAACTGCGCAGGAGATATTATAGTGCACAAGTGTACGCGCAAA
>JAOCPS010000033.1:1323080-1335870 GCA_025505425.1 Graphium colonna | reverse complement strand
TGGTACTTCCCCGGACGAGCGTGGCCTTAAAAGTGCAGCAAAAGCTGTGAAAGGATGTTATGCTCTACCACCTGGAACTTTTTATAACGTAACTTAACTTAATATAACGATAATAGTGTTTAAATTGCAAAAATATTACGTTAAAACAGTAGCAGTGAAATAGCTATAAAAATTTTTATTTATTGACCCCAATAAACGATTGAGCAATCAAAATTTAATAAATCTTTGGGTAAACGTATATATGTAAACTTCGCATGTTGGTTCGAAATAAGGCTATACTTTCCTTGATTGGATGTTTGTAGGTACGAGGGATCGGGGGAGCCCTCGGAGGGCCCGGGCAGATCGATTTAGCTAGCGCGGGGCATAAAATCCCGGGATTTCTTTTACTCTCCAGAATTCATTTGGGCCAATGGCTTTGTTATTCAATTTTTTCGGGGAGGCACAAGGAAAAATCAGACATATATAGGTATATTGAGTACAATTTATCGCCTTAGAGCTTTATTAATTTTATTTTGAAATAAACTATGTACTTACCAAAATACCATTGTTGATATAATCTTACAATAAACATTAAATGTTTAAAAAAGGGACGTTTACAGCAGCCTGTATACAGGTTACTTAACTATAGTAGTATAATTATAATTAAAATTAATTATAATTAATTTTAATTATAATTAACTTACACGTATTACCTGACATACAGCTCTTGCTATGCTTATCCCCATCACAGAATACTTCTATAATATAAAGATCATATTATAATACTAGGGAGGTATCTATTTTTCATATTTTATCACCCTATATACCTTAATATCTTTCTCCATTCCTGCGCTTACTTTCTTTCATATAAATATCTTGCCTTACCATGGTTATGTTTATGGCAATAAACCTACAACTCTTCATAACTTGTGGGCCATAGACAATGGATCAGGCCAATCGTCTTTCATTTTAAAAATATATTTCCATACTTAGGTTTCAAATTTATTCCAAATCTTTATATACGTTGCCGCCTCTGAACTTTACACTTTAAATCATTCCGATACAGCGATTCCGAGTCTTTTAAAAACTTCAAAACAATATTCTACTATTGTAGAATACTCATAAGTAGAAAAAAATCCATTCACTCCAGCATACATGATCTTGCAGCCGAGACAAAAAAAAATGGCTCAAAAGCGCACGAAACAAAGGTCGTCGGCACATCGCAATTGTACCAATTAAGTTTAGTATTTCGAAAGTGAAACTCGCAGAGCCGGGCGCATTCGGAGCGAACCTTTTTTTCCGCTGGTAGATTTACATATTTATTGGGGCACAGTTTATGGTGGCACAGAGGAAAAAAACGCCGCTCGCCCAGTTTAATGGACAAAAAGGGTGGCACCGTATATTTATTCTGTCGCATCCTTTTTACGTGCGAAAGGACGTGGCTGTGTGTTTTTAGAGCGGCACATTTGGCGACGCTCTCCGCATAAAAATATTGGCTCGTAAATCCACGTTCCACGGATTTGGGCGCATGTGTCGCTAAGAATATAGGAAACGCACATGAAAACGCGTTTTTATGGAGAGCCGTACGATGAGCGAATCGAGATTTGAATGCGTAATAGAATCGATTTTTATACTCCACGTGATTTGTGGCGTCCTGGTACCTGTCATAAGCGAATCAATCATTTCAGCGAATTTCATTTTTTTTTCTATAATAAATATAGATACTCTGTTGACAGCCATAGAGTTTATAACAATTTAATCAAATATATATTTTGTCATCACTTCTAGAAACGTGTTTGGCAACAAAAGGTTACAGGAATAATAAACAGTGTATAGTACAATATTTTAAAATTACTTTAGTCTTTTGATGAAAACTAAAATATAAATGTTTAATTACAAACTTGAAATATAAACATCACATAAATTTGCGACAATGATGAGTAATTGATATTATTATAGCCGTGATAGAGTGAAAGAAAAATCTTTAAAGAGATAATGTAAAAGTGTTCATCACTTTCAGCCGACTTAAAAAAAGAAGCACCTCCCTCGTTCTCAATTTAACTTTTTTTTGTATTTGCGTTCCCTGATTACTCCGCAAGTTATTAACCTACGATAAAAAATCTTTTTTATTTAAATATCGGTCAAATATTTAAGTCAAAATAACTAAAAAATTAGTTTCACACGCTGTTTTCTGTAAACATAATTATGTTATAGAATATTTTATATGTAATTTTATTAAAAAAATCTCGTTTATAACTATTTATTATATAAGGTTGTATACGGAACAAACTTCAGATGAACACTAAAACCGGTTAAGGGAACAGGATAGCCGTATAAGCGTCACCTAAATCCCTACGTAAATTAATTCAGCCGCTTCATAAATTATACGCTCACATTACGCTCGAGTTTTTTAATCCGCTGCATTTTATACCAAGCCCGCTCTTACCTTAGGCAATCGTTAATATATTTTGTCTTAGCCTTTATTATTAAAATTATTCACTCGAGTTTTATTATAGCCGAGAAGAATTATTGTTTCTCTCGGTTATAATTTATGATTTATTCTGCCTACTTTATATGTTGCGCGTAAAATGATACGGCATGGGTGGGCTGGAATCGGGGGCAAAGTAGGGCGTAAATATAATGAGTTACTTCAACTAATATATTCCATATTTTGCTTCGAAATTCAAATAAAGAATTATTTATCTTCTTAATTATGGTCCATGTGTTCCATTTTTAAAAATTCATTCGATGTTTAAACTTTGTACTTTTTAAATCGTTTGAAATTGTTTTGGTGCTGTCCAATTAAAATTTAACATCGCTTTGACCGCCCTTAGGAAGACAATTACAGAGTATATAGCGCATAGAAGCGTTCAAAGAATGCAACCAGTAAATCATCAGAGAGGCAGTAAACCAGTTCTTTAGTGCTCCTCATGAGCGCCGTAAGCCGCCGTACAACTATATCGCCGTCGTAAACTTGTAATTTTGTAACTAAATCCACAGGCCGAACAAGCGGTTTTATCTAAAATGCTTTTAAAGTGCTAAGACATATCTGGGATATGGGCTGTCGCGTGTATTAGAACTCACAACAGATATATGGCCGTGATTTGTAAGCCATTGTATGCTATCTGACGTCATAAAAGTGTCTGAGTGAACGTCTATCCGATTTATTGACTTCGGCTATAGGAGGAGAAAGATAGTACATGTATTACACATATTCACATTTAATTTATTCATATTTATTTTATTTACTCAACGCAAAAATAAACTAAATTAACCAAGTCGACAATCTTATTCGGATCGCGCTTTTTTAATCAAAAAAGAAAATTACAAAAGCCAGAACCGGTAATGTTCATCAATCAGCAGATTAGATATTCGGATTATTTACGAGTAAGTCCAAAATGTACGGAATTTAATTTCATTAGGGAGATTTTAGTGGCACCATGTTGTCGCCCGCTGCGTCCGAGCGCGCCGAGAGACGTATTTCACGCAGCTGTCAACCGCCAGCCAATGGCGAGCCGCGCGTTCCAACTTTAAAAATGGTGGAGATAATTTCATTGTATATTATTTTGTGACGGGTCGTTATTTCGAAACTTTATCGGTGCGTGCTTTCAATATTTCTCCCCGATATCTTGGGCGGACATTTTTCCTCGTAAGCGTCTCGTATCTCATTTCCAGTGGAATTACTTAAGCGGGATTTAAGTTATATTTTCAACTGCTTTCAAAAAAGGAGGAGTTGGATTCGGCTGTATGTTTTTTTCGTGTGTATGTTAACTTTAAAGATTTCTTCGTCTCTTTAATTTGCAACGGTACAGGTGCAAGATGGTCTCATATAATTTTCATACAAATCGATAATAACTAAAAAAAATGTTTCGCGAATGTTCCTTTCGCACTATAGAATTATTTGTTTTGATAGTCGCTTACGATAATTATTTATGATCTAATCTACGTAGCTCTATAGTATATAGTAGCAAGAAGATCGGCGTCCTATATATTTTCCCCGGGCAAAGTCAACTAGTAAAAACTTCCATAAAACAACAATTTCAAACGGGCCATTTCGCACGGGAAAAACAGCATCCCGCCGGGCGGGGGTGGCAGGGGGCGCCCAAAGTGAAGCCGGGCTGCTTTATGCCGCGGAATTACGACTTAGACGTTTCAAACAATAACCCTCCCCATAAATACGGGGCCCGATTTCTTCACGCGTCATAGCTCTCTGTTTTTCCTTATCCCGAACGAATCACAATAGACTTTCGGAAGCCAAGAAATTAAAGACATAAAGAGGCTTACCAAGTAAACAATCTTTTCCATGTATATAAAATTCATTTTATCAATAAATTTCTACCCACAATATTACGAAAAAGAAAATTTTAACTCTTAATATTTATTGAAGAGGACATTCGTATAGCTATAAACATACATACTGACTGCTGCCTGCGGTTAGACCTCAGTAAAGTTTCTCTGTTTTTGCAACATTTTTCATTGATGATCCGCACCTATTAGTCAATACGTGATGTTAGCCTAAACCCACGGTAAATGGGCTATCCAACACAAAATGTGTGCAATTCACACTTGATAAAAAGGAAACCTCCAAAATCTATAGACATATAATAAGTATAGAAAACACCACGATTGTTGTGATGTCTTTTCTCAAGCTTTGTACTACGCATGTGCGCACGTAATGCTTCCTATCTCGTTTTCTCCAACGTTAAATCTTATTAATTTCTGTGTCTGTCTCTTTTTACTGTCGATTTTTCGTTTCATCCACTTTCAAACAACGATAAAAATTGTCGCTAATAGTGAATATTAAGATGTTTTATATTTTCCCTGTTTTGGAAGGAACTATAAAAAATATTTACTGTACTTAATAATGAACATCTTATCTTAATATATAACGGCGGCTTTCAATGTTCTAAGTTGCAGTTTAGTTAGTCACTTATCGTTCACATCAAAATTGTCATGAATTAATAATGTATTAGGTTTCTTCGCGTATGATGTATTTATTTAAATTTAAATATAAAAAAACATAATTTCTTAAAGAACAAAGCCCAAAAATGGTATCAAAAAGTCTTATGCATCAAGATCGAAATTATATAGTAATTATTTCCATAATTTCTTACGATTCTACCCTTCATGGATTTAATTTTTAAACAGTGCATTTAATTTTAATCATATCGATGCAGAATGCAATAGAAACAATTTTTGATAAATTTAGTTTTCGATTATATCAAATATCTCCGAAACCCTGGTTTTCTTTACGAATAGAAATTCTTTAGGAGTTAATATAATAAATCTAATCTCCAAAAAATGTTTCGACTTGATGCAACTTGGTACCGTATTGTTAAAATTGACCGATTGACGCAGTTGCTACATTGGCTGCGGCGTCGCAAGTCGTGGGTTCGATTCCCACACGGAGCAAATATTTGTACGACCTACAAATAGTTGTTCAAATCTGGGTGTTTTTTGTGCGATTAATGTTTGTAACACAAGACTTTGATCTTATAATAAGGGCAGTGTTTTTTAAAAGAGAAAAAACGGGCATTGTCCTTTTATTACGGAAACACTTTCTTCGTTGCTTTACATAAAAAATGTTGTTCAACAACATATGTTGCAATTAATACTTTATTAACTTGTAATATTAATATCAATATTAATTTAAAAATCGTTTAAACACGCGCTTTACGATATCCATAACGGTGATAAAATCCGTCATGAATATCGGCGGAAAACATTTTCTAAAGGACGCGCTGTCGGGGCCCAATTCTAATCTAGAAAACGTAATAAAACTCCCCCTAATAAAAGCGCGCGTTTTCACGTAGACCGTAAAAATATGATAACGCTCACGTCGGTGCCTACGTACTCTTGCGATTCGAGGGTATTTGGTTTGGAGTGGCGCCTCATTAAAATTCCAAGTTCGCTACACAGGTGCACTCGAATGTTAAACTCGGAATTTAATTACGACCGTTAATACAGTTAATTGCATGGGGAGAAGAAATCGTAGAAACTAGGTGAGTGGAATCGAAGCTTAAAGAGTTGTTTATGTAAATTGAAGTCGCGGCGGCGTGGCTTCCAACAGTGGGAGTTTTGGTATTGACTGATTTTTAAAAGGAAGTCGCGATACGCATCTGTGTTATATGTTGATCAACCAATGACGGATTTAAAAGACTCCATTTATATTTAATAAGAGATTAATGTTAGTTCGCTTCCATATTCTCACCAGATTAGGTACAACAAAATTTCAGAATCCCAAGAAAATCGTATTTAAAATTATTCACATTCGTAGAGTTCACAATTTTTTTTAAATATTTAATCAGGTTGATGGCTTTCACATCCGTCTGCAATCCCCAATTAATAAGTCCTCCTGATCGAATTACGGCCGCGGCGGCTAATTCACTCCGACGTCAGCCAACTACGCAGGAGATATTATAGTGCACAAGTATGCGCGGAAACACTGTTCTCTATTCCTTTACTCTCGTAGGGTTGGGCGAATATCCGACACGACCAAAAATAGATCAGGCGAAGGACCGACCTTTTCATATCCGGAAATGGATCTACTTTCTTTTCATTCAATCGAGTGATCATCCCGCAATGGCCTAATAGAACCAAGAAACATCAACACGAAGTTATTGTTCTCCCGCGGGATTCTAATCCTCGACATCCGGTTTACAAAGCGAAAGCGAAACAATATAACCTCTTTTTAAAGATAAAGGAAAAACTGTAAGGGAATACAAGTTGTAGTGAAAACTTAATACGCTTATACCTAACAGTATATGCTTTAATACATACCAACTTAACCATCAGTCCTATTTCATTTAATAAATGAATTATAACATGAGTGAAATCATTTGTGATGCGACATTTAGCTAATCTAATAATTCATTTATTAAATGAAATAGGACTGATGGTTAAGTTGTAATGTATTAAGGCATATACGCTTTAATACATTACAACTTAACCATCAGTCCTAGTTCATTTAATAAATGAATTATAACATGAGTGAAATCATTTGTAATGTGACATTTAGCTCAGTACAAGACTGAACAGGGACGTGAAGTATGATTCACAGCCTAACCAAAAGCTTACAAAGAAAGACAGTTATATAAATGTTAATGCGATGATCTTAATATTGCATATACAGGTGATTGGTGAGCTTACGATATTAAAGGCAAGCACTCGGTACTCGATAGTCACGTCCGTCGGAGCTGCAGAGGCCCCTCAGGCCAGCAGTGATGATGCCCGCGCCAAAAAAAAAAACTCGATAGTCATTTTTGAAAATTAATTAAAGGTGGCGGCTGTGATCAGATGTTACCCGCAAGGCCGTTGAACCCCTCCTTCGCTTTCCATCTCACTTCGGTCACGCTGTATCTGCTCGAATGATCATGAATTATATAGTATATTTTAACTTTAAATTATGTTTACTCAGTAGTAAATCAATGTTTAATTTTAATAATATTTTTATTCTTCATACATGATCCCCGAATATGACGTCTTAAAGTATTGACAGTGACTCACCATCACCCTGTATATTCAGAAAATCTTGAGCTAATCTGCGTTTTTTTCTCAATATACACCATACATCTTGACATAGTAGTCTTGGCACTAGCTTACATTAGGTACTATTGCTAATGAAATTACTTAGTGTAACTCGAGTCCCTCCACATTTGCGTGTGAGCAGGGCACATCGTAAAAGGCCTCTGGATAACTAATGGGATTGCGGTTTATACTGCCCCCACGATATGTGCCAGCTCCCTTAAGGTCCACTGGCGTCTTGGATATTGGACTGAATTATTCAACACTGTTCAAGTGGCATATCCAAATTTCATACCATCGTGGGCTACGGGTTCTACTTTAAATTGATGACTTCAGCTGCTGTACGCAAATGCACATTTTAATTTTACATCAAATGCCGTTGTGTGTGCGAGTATGTGTTCAATGATATAAATGGTATTTACGAAACCGAAAGCGTAATCCTTTCCGCTAATACGTGAAAAGAATTTAAGTCTGTTATGCAACATCGATTTAAATTTTTTGAATTTCCATATTTTGAAGAGGAAAAATAATTCAGGTTTTCTAAAAGAGCTTGCAAAATAAAAAAAGGAAAATCTACATCGTTACAGATAATTTCGTTCTAATTCATCGGGATATAACGATGTTAGAATGCTTATATCGCTATTTACAATGTTAAGTGATGCTAGATAGAACAATTGTAACAACTTTTCTATTAATGAAATAACTTACTAATCTATAAAATATATTAAAGTTGAAATCATCTGTTTATTATATAGAAATAAGGTATTATTATTAGTAAATACTTAATTTTAGTTTCTATACTTAAAATATATCAAAACCTGCTATCGGGCGAAAATACCGTTGATATAATTTTTTTAATACTTATAAGCATCTGTAATGCGTCATACCATTAATGATGTACAATTAAATGCATCCATATGTTCAGCTTCTAGACGGCGTTACCTAAGGTGGATTAATATCGCCGAAAGCCCAACTTACTTAATAAATATAAAAGGCTTCGCCACCCGATCATAAAACGCCCACTCTGCCTCACTAAGATTACTTCTATACGCCCAACTTAACTTAAACCCCCGCTTTTCATTACCGATAGCTTCGCAAACAACGTTTGAGGAAAGTCAGGGGCTCCGGCTACTCTGGTCTTGCCATTATCAGCTCTATGTAGATTGCGCGTCTTGCTTTCACCCAGATAAGGGTTTTACGGTCGCCTGGAAGAAAGGATAATGTTCCTTTTTGATGTGAAAAAGGGAATAGCTGGAAGTAACGATTCGGCTGCAGAGGAAGATAAGCGTTTAAGTTTCTGTAGGCATCAACATTATGAAATGCCATAAAATTATTTGAATTATATGGAGTTTTTTATACTTTGAATCTACCTTTGTGTATTCTTTTTATGACACGAAAAGAATATGTTTAGCAAATATTATTTGCCTGTAACTGTCGTTTGAAAAGCTTCTTAATCTTTTCTTCATTTCGTCATTTAAAATCTGAAACAAAAAAAAATGTCATGAACATTTAAAAATATAAAGAAATAGAAGACCGTGCAGACTGCTTAAAATAGGGTAATTTCAATGGCGTTAGGACAGAAATGAAACATTTTTAAAGTAATATATCGATACCTTAATTCGCAAACCAGCTAACTTCACTTGAGTAATTCTGTCATAAGAATCGTTAAAAATTGTAATATTTTTCAAACCAAACAGATTAAAGAATCAAATTCATCGCATTAAGAAACCAGACAGGTGTTCAAATAATAACGTATTCAAAGAATTGCGATAATGTTAGATTTTAAATTATTGCAACTCGTGTCTTTGCAAACGAAGGTTACAAGAAGTATCGTTTTGAAAAGCTTTATTTTTTTTCATTTCGTTATTTAATATCTAAAACAAAAAAAAATGTCATGAACATTTGAAAATATAAATAGAAGACCGTGCAAACTGCTAAAAAACTATAGCTCAAAAGGTATTTTTACATGTCTATTTATTGTATTGTTGATGTGTGTGTGAAGTACACATATGCGTAAAGTGATAAATTGATAATCGATTAACATCTTGCCAATCGTTTGTTCATTCGACATTAAAAGTAAGAATAATACATTTAAAAAACCTGTGAAAATTACAGCTTTTAATATTTCACGTAATGCACCCAAATCGAAGACACAACAGTGTTGCTAATAATTTACGCGCCATTTTACGGCGCCGGGTTCGCACATGCGCGCCGGCCGGCCGCCATGATTGCTTTCGTTGCAATATATTTTGGTATAAGCTTATATGAACTGGCATTTTGGACCGAGAATCATTAAAAATAGGTATATAGGAAAGTTTTCATATAAAATTATAGGAAACATTAAGAAATGTATGAGTGTTGATGATATTATGACAAAACAAACAAGAATTAATTATATAATTTGTATTTTCTTTATGATATGAGAATTTTCTGATTTTTACTAATATGTGAAGAAAATTAAAAAGCCAAACAATAATTTTAACGGTATTTGGATGGCAAAGAAACATTTTGAAAGTAATATTGACGTTGAGCCCATAAATCGTTCCTTTAAATTGATTACCTAAACCATGCTTACTTTATCTTTTTATCTTTAAATTTACCTGTCTATTTAAATATGCTTATACAGACATGTACCCTCTGATATCATGTCTACTCAAGTCGAATAATACCTGCAAACGCTTTAACACCATCTTCTTTACTTAATTTATACCTTAATAATTTATACCTCCACAATAAACGATTACAAGGAATAAACTATAACGAGCATTAGCATTTTACTGCGCAACTAACGTACGGCAAAACAAATGAGTACGGGCGTTTTACACGTCGTCCGGAAAATTTCAATGGTGCCTCGTTACGGGGCTTATTCCGATTAATAAAAAGCGCTTTACGCCCGTTTAAAGCAACTTAGTAGTAGTAGAGGAATCACCATAAAAATAACACTTAATTTCAATTCGCAATTACGACGCCGTTAAAGGGCTCGACTTGGCCATTACCTCTATACATACCATATTCCCATACTGACGCTAGGCTCTAAGAAGCCGACGGCGTCGTAAAATGGGCAATACATTAATCCGCGCTCGCTCCGTCGGATTTAAAGTGTTGCGAATAATCTTTTGTGTACACGTGTATGTTTTTGAAAATAGAATACCTCAATATGGACAGATGGGTATAGACAAAGCAATTCAGAATCTTTTTTACAATGTTGCCAGTACGAAGGCACAAAATATTTGGCATATTTAAAACCAAAAATTAAAACTAAATCGGCGTCCAATCTGTTAGGTACACTACACAGTACAGATAAAAAGAACAAAACTTATTGGTGAGCTTAATGCTAAATATAATTTCTAATTGATACAAAGCTAAATAAAATTTGCCTCGTGAACTTGCCGTATCTATTTATACTAACAGACTCTTTAAATTCATTTATTGTAAAAAAAAAATAATTTGATAAAGTTTAATTATATCTGTACAAAGTATAAATATGAATTTGATTTCTCAATTGATTGCAATATTTTCTATCCTACAAAAAATTTAGAATGGATATATTTTCCTAACCTTACCAAATCACATACAGTGTAGGTATTGCGTGTACCTTTGGGTTGCAAAGGACAGATGCCAAACGCTCTGTGTAAAAACTGATATTTGGTTTCATTAGAAGCCGACCCTAAGTAATTCTGCATAAGGCTAGGAGGAAGAAGAATAACATGAACAGAACATTTACATTTATAAAATAAATGTGTTCATACGCAACACAGACAGAAACACGACGAATCTCTACTTTGCTCTCGCATTTTGTACCGACGATAAAATTTCCATTTCGTGATTCCTTTTTATAGTTTATTTACTATCTCGTATCAATGAAATACTGTGGCATTTGTGTTCCTCGTGAATCATAGTGTTTAACGGTAAAGCACTCTACACTAACAATACTCACTTTGCCTGCATAGTTCGCATGTTTTTTTTATCTATTTTCCGTCAATAAACCTTACGCTTCTTAACGTCAGTTAAATAATTATTTAAATAATTAGAAATACAGTGTAAACTCTATATAACGACCCTTAAGGGATTGTACATTTTATGGCGTTATAGAGAGATAAGTCTATAGGAAATAACTTTGTTTAATAGAAACAAATAGAGATTATCCGATAATCATATGCAAAATCTATTTATCCCATCATTACCACATATTTAAATGTATTTTTATACATTTGAATTTGTCCAAAATATATTAAATTTTGTTATCCAGTTCAAATTTTATCTAAATCCATCTATCAGTTTTCGTGTGATAATCTAACAAACATCCAAACACGCAAACTATCCCCCATATTAGTACGTATAATATATGATATTATGGACACTAATATAGATTTTATTATCATAAATAACTTTACGAAATATTTTGAATCTGTATTACATTTAAAAATGTATGCCATTGTATATAACTAAAACGTTTTTACCCAATAATGGCCGGCGACACATGACTCAGAGAAACCTTTTTTTGCGCGCATCAAATAGCTCAACCCATATCACAAGTGGCCACCCACCTGCCATAGCCAAATGTCAAGAGGGTTTTTTTTTTAATTTTAACTTCCAATGCAATATAGGACAAAGAATATATAACGTTTACGCCTATTTCACCAGACATTTAAACAATTTTTGAAATTTTTGTTAATTGTCCGACTTCAAAAAAGGAGAAAGGTTCTCAATTCGAATGTTTATTTTTTTTATGTACGTTCGCGCATATCTTAGTCATTTATGAACCGATTTTATAAATTATTTTTTTGTCTTATAGGTTACGTCAGAAATAATCCTATAAAATTTTCAGAAAAATCGGTTTAGTACTTTTTCTTCGAAATCAAAAATTATTTTATGTATATTTGCGCGTATCTCCGTCATTTATGGACCAATTTCAAAAAAATATTTTTATATCATAAAACGTCCTTTGTAAATAGTCCCATAAAAGTTTAAAAAAATCGGTATATGGAGAAATGATAAAAAAATCGAGGAATGCTAACACATATCTCCGCAACTTATGAACAGATTTTTAGAGTTAATTTTTACCTGGTATATTTTCAAAATAGTATTTCCAAATTTTTATAAAAATCGAATCAGTAGTTTGTTTTTAAAATCAAAATAACGCAGAAGAATGTTTGCTTTTAAGGAAGGTACACTTTTAGGAAATATGAAGTCGGTTTCTGTAATTTTCTGTCAAATAAACTTGTAGATTTTCATTTTGTGAAATATATATTATTGAATATCGTATTACATAATAATTCCAATTTAT
>JAOCPS010000033.1:1311764-1322980 GCA_025505425.1 Graphium colonna | reverse complement strand
TGGGAAAAGAAAAGGGTAGACATGGCCATCCGGCATCCCCAAAAGTAATGCATACTTTATTTTATGCCGACTTTACACAGGGTATAACTGTTAAGTAACAGTTGATAATGTCATTTATTTATTTATTTAATCTTTATTTTTGACACCTTATGAAAAAGGAGTACAATGGGCGGACTTAATGCCATTTTCTCCCATTCAACCCGGATTTATGAAGTGCATATCGATACCTTAATTCGCAAACCAGCTAACTCCACTTGAGTCATTTTGTCAGGGGTACCATTTAAAATTATAATATTTTTCATACTTAATACAAAAAAGAATCGAATTCATAGCGTACAGAAACCAGATAGGTTTTTTTAAATATTATTAATATTTATTCAAAGAATTGTGATAGATTATAAATTGGTGCAAAACATGTCTTTCCGAACCCACGTTTATGAGGAGAGTGGAGTTAGCTGGTTTGCGAATTAAGGTATCGATATGTCACGTTTAATTTCGATTTTTATTCAAGTTTTGAGCTCTTTTCAGCGGTCATGTTTAGTGGATATACCGGATAATGTCGTAAATTAATGACATATTTTTTATAGGCCCTTAACTCCGTTAAATTAGTTTAAATTGATAAAGTTAACACAATAAATGATATCGTTAACAAAAACAGCTCGTTAAAAAAATAACGATTTAACTCTTTTTATTGGGTTACCAACTATTACTGCCGTAATAATAATTTTAAATTTCTATTTCAATAATTTTCTCAACTGCCCTAGATTTGTTTCCTTTATTTCATTGTGTAAATAAAATAATTCAATCGTGAGGTATATCATTATAATACGAATAAGTAACAATATAACATATCCTAACAATATAACGTATCATTATGCATTACATTTTATACAGGCATGCCCATTTTTATATGTGATACGGTACCTAGTTGCTTCAAGTTCAAACATGTTTTTTGTAGACTAGACTTATTGTATCAAATCCTGCAGAAGTCTTTTTCGGAAAGAAACTCTGGTTTAGGAGATATTTAATAAATTCGAAAAAACGATTAATACAAAATAGCTTCTATTGTATTATACATCTCTATTACAGATTGTGTAAACGTACGTAAATTCAAATTAAATTCCATGTTTAAAAATCAAAGCATTGAAACGTAATGTAATAAATTATGAAAATAATTACTATACAGGGATGATTGATGAGTCTCGTACGATATTCAAGTAGAGCACTCTGTATTAGGCATGAGCCGTTTCACTGTTTTTTCACTTGCTATCGGTTATATAACGTTATCGTTGCCTACAATGAGAACGTTATATAACCGGTAGCAAGTGAAAAATCACTGAAACGGCCCATGCCTATTATTAATGTCTACCACAGAATGTTTCCGTGTTGTCAGTTCAACAAATTAAAGCGGAAATAGCAGCTGGTGTTACTATGACACATTTTAAAACAATTGAATAAGCTAAAAGCAAAAAAAAATATCTATTTTAATTGATGTTTGTTTAGGCAATTTTTTTTCTATACAAAATACATTAGTGCTTCAGTTAGCTTAATATTAATTTAGTTTAATTTTATTTAGAACACCTAATTAATTTTATACTAATTGCATCGCCATGTAAGAGCTGACGTTAGGCTCTTAAAAACCTAGTAGATTGATGTGCCTACTGAGCAATACTCGGGCAAAGAGGACTTTCCTGGAAGGCCGCGCAGTACCATGAGATTGGAGCTGCATATAGCATAATTTATTTCTTATTGTGATGTCAACGCCATCTAGGGGGATCGGGTGTACCAAACATAAAATCATTTATTAAAACTTTAGGCGATTTTTCACTTGCTATAAGTTAAATAACATTGTCGTTGCCTACAACAATAACGTTATTTAACTGATAGGTAGTGAAAAATCATTTAAATGTTCCATGCCTACTTATTACATTAAATTGGTCGTGCTTAGTCGAGGCGGGCCGTTAGTAACACAACGCACAAAAACATACTTTTTTACATATTAATTACTAAATGATATTTTTTTGTTTTCTTTTCAAGTATTTAATTGTTAATTTTTCTAATTTATGTTTAAATATATACAATATAAAAAACATTTAATCCATTGATTCAGAGATTCCTCGTAAATTATATTTCACGTTATTTTATTTTGTGACAATAAAATAAATTTTCAGGACCTTCGACCCGTAATAAGCCAATATACAATTTGCCATGAGGAAAACATTCTTTTCGTAGGCTGATCCCTACTATGTAATTCGAAGGTTTAGTCTTGGGACTTATTAAAAATTTAGGCGAAAGTTGTTTTTACCGGAAATTCAGTTGGAATCATCGAGTAGTAAGTAAGCATCGAAGTAGAAATTGACCAGCTGCTAGGCTGGTGATAATGGTCGCTACAATTTAATTAACCTTAATTTGTTTATTAAGCAGCCTTGTCCCATTGCACATGCTCAGAGGGCTTGAATTTCTAAAAAGAATGATTGGAATTCCGTCAATTCACGTAGTGGAAATCCAGACGGGTTTAGAGAATTTGAAAATTTCTGTCCGATATTAGTGACAGTGTCAATCAATTTTAATTTTTTGGAACGAAGTTCCTTATGGAGCGTTGCGGAGGGGTACCCTAGCCGGCAAAAAACGTCCGTAACGTAAGATTTATCGTATCTTTATTCTGAGTATGATGGCTATACAGTGTCTAATGTATAGTCTACAGGATGACTGTTTATATAATATAATTGCAGTTTGCTGTTATTATTATATATTTATTTATAAAACATTGTAAACAAAATAAAGGTGTTAAGATAATTTTGTGAAGTAGTTTTATTTTTATTTTAATCGATAATATATACCCGAGTAATTATTTTTATTGTACCTCTAATAGAAATTAATATTTTTATCATAAGGAACTTCGTTCCTATGTAGTGTACCACGACACCACACTTTCTTTTATTTGGCTGGGAACTTATTGATCAATCAGATTGTTCATTTCGTTAAAAGTATCATTTCTAGGTGACAGATGCAATACATCTACTAAAAATTCTAAATTATGGATTATATGCCCTATAAACTTATTCAAAAGGATATCACGACTCCTGCTTAAATTTGGAGTGGATAAACTTCCTTCCACAAGCTTCAGTACCTGTAGGAAACACTGTCTGTGATTCCATGAAGATAAGCTCTCATATTTGCCCGAAATTAAAAACTTTCAATCGAGCGGCGACCATGCTGTTTTTTCTAATACTGACATTTTAAACACGTGATATCTTTCGAATGGAATGTACGAATTAAATCATTCAAAAAGTTATACGAGTATAAACGTATTGAAGCCAAAGCAGAATGTTTATAATAAATAATAAAAACTATATAATAAAGCTAACGCAGTAATAAGTTAATAATTGGCAACACTTATAAATAAAACTACTGACCAGAAATTCCCATCCCTGATTGTTTACAATAGCACTCATATACTAAATTTAATATTGCAGTAATTATCTAATAAGTCACAACACTTAACATTGAAATTGATAAATAAGGAAACTTCGTTCTGAAACTGCCGAACTGTTTACAATAACCAATATATTTAACTTATTAATAATCCAGAACACTAATACATTAACTGGTAAATAATTTAATAGACAGAAGAAGAATTAAATAATTCAAAAAATTATATAATTTTATTGAAGCAGTCTTCAATATGACGTTTTTTGATAAGAATTTATTCATTTCGGTAAAGATTTTTACCAAGATACAAAAACAGAACCTTTTATGGCGGCGGCATATCGATTTAATTTTTTAAATTCAAACAAAAATTACTGTGGCATAACTATAACAGTTAGACAAATGTTGTCATGTTCTGAAAAGTCGTAGTACATTATTTTATTCTACCATCAATAGTTTTAGCAGCGTACGCGATGTTAAGAATATTTCAGGTATTTTATTTTACACCTTGCGTTACATTATTGGAGTTTTAGTAAGTATCCTTAATTTTTTTTTAAATATAATACAGTCTATATCACCTTGCTTCTCAACGGTATAAGAATTTTTCAAATCAGTTTCGGGGCCTATTCAATGCAAACATACATTAAAATCTTTCCTCTTTACAATATTAGTATAGATGACTTTACGACTTTTTGCTGCGTGACAAAATGCTGTAGTGCATACTTGCCTACTACTACTGCCCTAACCCTGTAAACCTCTTTGCGTCACGCTGTTACTCGTAGCGCCATCTCTTAATGGTCTCTTAAAATGTTATTTCAGTCCCCCTTATTATTAGACTCCATGGTTTCCATGCTTATCCGTCATTAGTTTAGTTTTAAGTTCAGAAGTACATTGTACCTTTATAGAAATCAAACAAGTTAAATGGTAATCTGTACTCACCAAATCAAAGAGGCAGTAGCAGGCCCCAGAGTTATTCAAGTCTGCTATATATCGATAGCACACTGCAAACTATATTCTATTTTATGATATAATTATAGCGGATACGTTAAATATTCTGGGAAAGTTTAGGTAGTAGTTATTATTTTGTATTAACTTAAATGATCTTTTCCATTAGATTGTTGTATTGTGTTGTTATTACCAAATTATTCTACGAATAATTGTTTTGTTATATTTTTGATTTGACTTAATAGAAATAAAAAAAAAAATTATCAATGAACTTTCCTTCATACTTATCAGGCCTAGGATTATCTGTACCTCCTAAATGTCGTACCACCTTCGTTTTCAGTCTTTATAGGAATATTTTCCTAATTTTCTGATAAAGAAGCTTATTCAAGCGGGTTACTCAAACTAAAAAATATGTTATACACTGAAATATGTTTTAGTCTCAAATGTACTTGGAAAATTAATATCGTAAATATAATGACGGTTTTTGACGAAAATTACAAGTGGCAATTTTGTTATTATCACAAGACCTTTCAAAGATTTCAAAAATTAGCTATTATGTTAATAGATTTCGATGTCACTCAGCTATACTGTAAACTTAATTAGTTACATACAAAATAAATATTATTATTATTGTGTTCTATTACTTCTTATTGATAAACATCAAACTATATGTACAAATTAAAACTAAATATCTTACTCACACTAAAATATACAATGCGTACGTAGCATGAAAAATTGACTTCCAAAGCAAAAACTCGAAATACACAAACACTGGCAAATGAAAAGTATCAAAATATATATCATCTATCTAGCGCCCGCGTCCGTCAATGGGCGCTCGCGCTACATTCATTCAATCATTTGACATAGCGCGCTATGGCTCGTAGCACCAAAGGATCATTCGCGTCGCACGATATGATTCTTTGAATAATTTGGCGCTTTTCATAGCGCGCTATGTATAACTAAGTCAGTCGCGATATTTCTAGCGGCATGTTAATTCTAGCGATGCGTTATATCTAGAGGCGCGATTTTTGTAGCGCGAAATCGGAGACGGCATAGACGCTGTTTGTGTTGAGTACAAATAGCGTGCTATATAATTACGTTATATGATATATTCCCTACTGTTGATAGGCCCCTTGCATGTGCAAGGAAGGCGAAAGTCCGAGAGATGTGGCGATGTCTGATGAGGCGGGTCACGGCACCTTCTTAATGACTACAACCAATCTGGCAATACTGAAACGGAAGACAAAAAGAATACTTATATTATAAAAGTAAAACTTTGGGTATTCATTACATCACGTAAAATGATGATGAAGAAGATGAATAGATTTGGATGCAATGATTGACACTTAGACAGTTTATTATATTGATTTAAATAAAAGATGGATTTTGGAAAAATCCAAAAAAAATTACATAGGTCATATCACAGTAAATAATTTTTTTTTATTTTATACTTAAAATATGTTGATCCTAGTAAAAAGTCGTTGCCTATTATAGAAAACTGCGTATATATTCTCTATGGTAAGTGAATTGCTCCTATTGGCTAACAATTCTCCTTGTTTTGCTTTGCCAATATGGCGCTGCTGCTGTTATGAGATGACAACATCGCAGTTTGTGTCCTATTTGTCATTTTAAAATTTTAATGTTGCACTTAAGATTTAATGTCTTTCTCAAAACCTTAAGTAAAATAAGTGATTTGAATGCAACCTTCATTAAATCAGGAAGCACGTTGTCAGTGAATTGTACATTCGAATGCATCGGTGGGAAAAGTACATAGCTCCAGTAAAAATGGCGGGTGTGTTATCTTTATGGATAGTGTTTTTATTTCAACAGTAGTAGGTTATTATAACGCATTACAGTGAAAGTATTAAGCAAATAAGTCGTAACCGACTTGTTTTACATTAATAGTTGCAATATGTTTATCTTGGTAATTTGACAATTGAAGTAGTGATTGTTTCACGGAGTCAGCGCAGGTGTCAACGTTTTTGATGAAATTATCAAAATGTCACGCTGGGGAAGAGGCAGAGGCGGCAGTGTGGCTGTGCCGCTGGATAGTGCTCTTTTTAGAGAGAACAGTAATTGCCCATCAGCGGCACGTTCAGCAGGAACTGTTGGCAAATGGGGTATCACTAGCTTTACGTCAATCAGAAGCGCTCCGTACGGTAAGTCGTTAAGTGCTTAGCCTTGAATTGTTGATATTTATAAACTCGTAAACAAAAGTTAACAATGTACAGACAATAGGCATATCTTTAATACTAAGGGAAAGAAAATTTTATCTAGTTAGAATATAGAATGTAGATAAAATTGTTTACATTAAGTATTTATCAGATTGATTGACATATATAATTATTGCTTACAGTTTATGGTAGTAGTGTTGTGAAGAAGCCAGTTCAAGATCAAAATAGTCCATTGACAGTTCCAGCTGTAGACACTGAACAACCACCACCAAAACCGAAGAAATTTTTTAAATCTCGCAATGCTGAGACTTTCCCACCTGTTCCCCAAATTGCTTATGCACCTAAAATTGCGGCCCCACCCCTTTCACCAGAACACCCAACATGTAGTAAAGAGAAAAAGCCAACGAAAAGAAGTAGATATAATAGAGATTCTTCTTCACCCGAGTTACCACGGCGTAATTCTGAAAAGACAAAATCCAAGAAGAATGCAGTTGCTACTAAAGCAGCAAAAAAAGAAGACCCTTCCAGTGAAAACTCACAACCACCTAACAAACGATACTTAGTACGTAATCGCAACAAAGTTATTAATTATGCAGAAGATGGCAGTAACAGCCCTATACCTGATATAACAACACAATATGAATCACTTCCTCCTAAAGTACCATCGCCAAAGGCCAGTCCTTTAGTTTCCAGCCCAATACCAATAAAGACAGATGTTGTTAGTCCTTCAACAAGCAAAGATTCAGCAGAGGAACGTAAACCTCCACCTATAGTGCTTAGGATATCAAAGGGAACATCAAGAATAGTCAGCACTGATTCAAATGAAGGGTTTACTTCACCTGGATCTGATAGACATTCTTCTATGGATATCCATTCTGATTTAGATCACAAAAAGAGTCCTTCTATGGAAACTATATGTTCACCAAAACATGAAGGGCTTAAAATTACCATAAAGTGTTCAACACTAACTCAAGAAAGTAAAAAAGAAAAGAAAAAAGATAAGAAAGAGGGCCATCATAAATCACATAAACGTCATCATAAGAATGATGATGAAACCTCCCGAAAAGCAAGTTCTCCAATTCCAGGTACTGATACATATGATTTGTATAGGACCCTGGCATCCCCAGTTCATGAGAATGAGAAAGAACCCAAGGGAAAACCATTAGTAGATAATATTGAGTCACAATTAGCTAAGTTAGATTCTACCAATTCTACAAATAAACCAAAATCAGAATCAAAAGGTCCTAAACCTGAACCAAAACCACCTGAAAGCAGTTCAGGAAGGTCTAGAAGGAATAGGCCAAATATAAACTACAGTGAAAATGATGATTATTTAGATGCCATAACATCTAAACCATTAAGTAAACATGGAACAAAGACTGTTAGTGATATTAAGAAAGAAGTCAGAAAAAGTAAAAGGAAGCTGGACATTGTACCTTCTCCTGATGCCATGGAAGTAAATGAGGTTCACTCAGGGACTGAAAAAGATACTGAATCTCAATTAGAGAATAATGATTTACTAAATGTTTTATCTGGTGAGAATGACAAACCTAAACCTATCAGTGACTTACAAAAAACTAAAAATGGCAAGAAACAAAGAAATAAGAATAAAATTACAAATACCATTGATAATGCAGAACCACATTTGGAGAATAAACAACCTGTACAAAGTGATAACAAAGAAGTGGAATTATCAATTGTACCTGAAGACAACAATCAAGATGAGGAACATTCAGAGACAAATAAAGTAGTAACTCAAGAGGAGAAACAAGTAGAATCTCAATCAAAAGCTGAAACGGAAACTCAAAATGAAATGGGTTCTGACCAATCTGATAATGTAATAGAAAGCCTGGCAACACCTGAAGTTCTTGAAACAAATGATGACCCTGTGGTCCATACTGAAAATACACAAGCTTATTCATCTGATTCTGCATACAATAGTTGCCCCAATGAAAACTCTGAAGAAGTTGAAAATCTGGATTCCCAAAAAGTTCAATTGGAAGAAACCTTTAAAGCACCAGAAGTTGTAAATGATTTACCATCTGAATCTGTACCCATTGAACCATCCACAGATGATAAGCCAAGTGTTAAATTGGTAATAACTAAGAAAAAGGGGTCTATATTCAAGAGCAAGTCTTTGGTTAATGACAACCCATCTCCATTACCAGCAAGAAAAAGGAGACATTTATATAAACACCAGTGGGCAAATGATGTAAGTAGAGTATCATGTATTATGGCCTTACAACAAAAAAATATAACTAGCTAATTTAATTTTTTTCAAAATATTTAATAGATGGTTCCTATCAGTGGTGTTAAATAGCCTAAAGCTTCCTAGATAGACTATCTAAAAATGTTTTTTTTTTTAATCGGACCACTCGTTTCAACCAAATAAACATGGATTTATTTGTAATAGTTTATCTTCACAGAAAATTATTAAAACCAACTTCAAATGCCTTAAAAGTGTACTTTAAAAACATATCTTGTCTGCTATTTTGTATTTAAAAAACAGTTTGGTGTCGTGGGGCACCAGATAGGAACGAAGTTCCTTCTTATATATTGATTTCAAGTTCTATTCGGGTAAACATTTTTATTATGATTTTTTAGCGATCAAAAACACTACAAAAAAGAATTATCATAATCAGACAATTTGTAAAAAAAATCCATCAATCACCCCTGTTTTCTGCCCCTTAGGGTTGGATTTATTTTCCAAATTTATATGAGACCACCCCTCGTGGATACCCTTTACAATAAAAAAAGAATTATCCAAATTGGACTACTCTGTAAAAAGTTATGCATGATCATACATAAAAAAGTATGCACTTTGAATTAAGAACCTCCTCTGTTGTTTTTGTCGGTTAATAAGTCGGTTTTATTCTGCCCAAAGTCCTGATATTTGTTAACAAAGTAAATAATAAGAATTTATGTGGTCTATATTGAAATCTCTCACAATGCAATGGTGTCCTCATAGTGGTAGCTTCAGTATTTTGTTTCTTATGTTATTTATATCAATTACAGAAAGGAAATGAAACTCCAAGGCCAGAACAGCCTGAGAATATGGAGGTAGAAAATCCAGCAAGTGCAGTACCTGAAGAATTATCTAGAGTTACAAGATATAGGTCACCTGACAAATTCTTAGCTGATTTAGATTCTCTTGAGTCCAGCCGCCAACCCTACACAAGTGTCAGATGTCCTAAGGAAGCAAAAGAGGTATGCGGTGAATATCAATGATGTCAATAAGCTCTATTATAGTTGGTTAAATGTATTTACTTTATTTTTTATGTTTCAGTTCTACACAGTCGTAAGAAATGTCAAAAAAGCACATCAAATACAAGAAATTGGAGAATTTCAAGAGTTCAATGATGATGTGGAATATCTGTTAGACACATTGCAGGTACTGTTTTATCACTTTCTTTTGCACAGAATACACTCAAAGCATTGCTTTTATCTTTTTTTCATTAGAGTGTATTCAGTATATATACTGTATTTATGTATATGCATCAAAGTGCAGATGTATATGAATATACATCTGCACTTTGATGCATATACATCTATTAAATAAATAAGAGTGTGGTGAATGTTTGTAATTTTAAAACTGTTGTCTTTTTAATCAATGTAATTCACTACATTTGTTTGAACCATTTTTTTTGGTATTGGTGGTGAAAAACAAAACACAAGTAAAGTGCTTAGATAATTATTAAGGTTGGAATAGCCTATGCTTGTTATTATGAATATAAATGTTTTTTAAACAATCTTAATATATAGATTTTTTCTCTTTTGATTTGGTAGTTAAGTGTCCAGGCATTCACTGTTTACTTTAGACAGATCGTTGGTGCTTGCACCAATAAGATTTTGTAATTGCAATTTTGATTACTGATTTACCACATGCTCTGTGGTGAACGAAAACATTGTTAGGAAACCTGTATGTTTTTTAGGGAAAGTCAAACTAACAAGAAGACATTTCACCTGATGTTAAGCGATATTGTCACCCATAACCCAAAGCTGTAAAAAGAAGTTGTGCTCTTCCATTTGCATATAGAAGAAATAACATTTGTAAGATAAGTGAAGTCCACCAATCCATAATAGGGCTGCGTGGTTACCTTTTTACCACATTATACCCTTGTCTTAGAGGAGGCCTTAGCCTAGCAGTGGGATAATTTCAAACCCCCTATGGTGTTACTTTATTTTTTTTATGACTTGGCTATAGTTTTATAATTCATTTTAATTTTAATATAATTTTAGGATAACAATCCAATGTCTACCCGATGTCTATCAGCTATCACGTTGGCGAGTAAATGCACGGCACCAGGTTTCCGCATGCATTTGCGGGCCCACGGTACCGTTCAGAAATTCTTTACTGCTCTGCACGACGCCACTAATGATCAGGTAAGTCAATACAGTTTACAAGAGTTATCATACAAATTGTTGTATAAGGAAAATATTATATTTACTTTTTAAAGAGCTACAGGGTGGCCCAAAAGTCCTTAGAAAAGTAAAATTTGAATTAAACGAAAACGGCGCGCGTGAACGGTGCAGGGGAAGCGGGGGCAGTAACTTCGGTTTCTGGGAATTAAGTCGCGATGGAGCGTTTCACCGGAGCGGACCGTGCGTTTTGTGTGCGCGAGTTTTATCAAAACAACAATTCGGCAACCGTTGCGAGGCGTAAATTTC
>JAOCPS010000033.1:1220046-1240104 GCA_025505425.1 Graphium colonna | reverse complement strand
TTCGCCAAGCGAGTTGACCTATATAAGGCGCGAAAGCTATTAGTAAGCTGTTTTCGTTCTACACTTCAGAATTTACACATACTCGATTGTTATCGAACATCACTGAAAGGTTTCTGCACGTATATTTTTTTTATTTTAATGTAACAAATATTACAAACTACTACCAGATAGCAGATTTTTTTGTGAAACTTGATCTTTCATAAGAACGCGCAAGCACCTATGTGAATAAACTTATTTTGTTTTTTTTGTTTGTACCTTTAAGGCCAGATGGTGGAGCATAACATCTTTTCACAGCTTTTGCTGCAAAGTACCACCGCCCTTTATAACGTCGGCATAAAATAAAGTATACATGACTTTTGGGGTTGGCAGTTGACCATTCCTATCCTTTTCTTTTCCCACTCTTTTCTCCCCTTATTATTAATCCCGACTGTATCCTATCCAATAAACCTATTCTATACAGTTTCCCTCAGTGGGTCTGCTTGTTTGTCTTCCTTTCTATACAAAAAAAAAGGTAGTCAAACCACGTCAGAATTTTGTCATGTACAGTCATATGCTTGGTTACGGTCTTCACAAATTGCCTGACGACTTAAGCAGCTACCATAGACCGTAAAGAGAAGAAAATGTAAAGAAATTCTCAAATACATAGTAATTTCATGCATTTTTTCTTATGTAGACTAGACTTTAAAATATGGTGTATGTACGTATATCATGAGACACATGGATTGTATTCAGAAATATATAAAAAAAGTTTTCACTAAGTAATTCCTTTTAATTTTTTTTTCAAAGTTTTTAATTTCATATAGTTCTGTATAGTAAACCTTTCATTTTGCTATTCAATTTATTTGGACTTTTACTTTTATTGCAAGGTGTCCCATATTTTGCAGTATGCACATTTCTTTACTTTATACGTTTCAAAGTGTCTTAAGATTGCGCTTTACTTTATAATTGCAGTCTGTAAACTCCCTCTGAACGTTAATTTCTAAGACAGTTGCTTTATTGCCAGGGCCTCAATATCGTATGCATTTAATTGCAAGTATTCAAGGCAAGTATTTCATACACACGGGGTATGAATATAATTGCATATCCTATTAAAATATTAATTAATATAATTTTTATTATATCAAAACTATAAAGATAGTTCTTGATGTCACATCGTTACGTTACTTGCAGCACGAATTGAATATTTTAAAATTTATTAATTTTAACTATAAAATAAAACAAAAAGCGGTATTCAATTATTAATTGACAAAAAATTTCGTGTATGCTATATCATCAAGTAATCAAGCAAGTAACTGGGTTACAGAGATAATGGGTATATATAGCGACAAGTTCGGAATAAAAATAACTACACCAGATTCTGGGTCCACGGGCGCCCATCTCAAAGGCGATGATCCTTTTGAGGTAACAAGACATCAGCCTGCTTATAAAACAAATAGTTTTAGAAAACCATTATATGCAATAACAAACTTTTTAATAAAACAAGAAGATTAATTAGTTTATTAGTAACCTCAGTGACTGGAAGACACGAGCTAGTTAGGTAAAACTTTGATTTTTAATGCAGAATAAGATATCCTCAATGAACTTTGCTTCATCCGTCAGTTGCTTCTTTTTCTAATGCGCAGCATTTAGTTCCTTAAATAGCTAACTTGTTTTACAGCTCATTTTTCTACTATTATTTACTAAGCTCATAAAGCGATTAATACTTTTTATGGATAGGAAGACACACGAGCATACGGTTCACAGCTGATAAGCGATCCCGACGCCCATAGACAGCATACCACCAGGACTGTTGTGAGTACATGCAACCTCTGAAATTAGATAGAATAGGTTTATTGGATAGGATTCGGTCCAAATTAAGGATTTGGAGGAGAAAGGAGCGGAAAAAGAAAAGGGCAGGAATGGCCATACGGCAACCCTAAAATTCATACATACTTTATTTTATCTTCTTCTTCCTTAGCTCTTTAGTCCTTTGTGGGCATCGGCTTGATCAAACAATTTCTTCCACCTCAATCTGTTCGTGGCCATTTTTCTCCAATTTCCAATGCCGACATCTATTGCGTCACGATTTACATCATATGAGCTTGGGTCTTCCTTGATCTCGACGACCTTCAGCTCTCGCCATAAGGGATTTGAGCACCCTAACTTCATTCATCGTATGCACATGGCCAGCCCATTTAAGTCTGGTTAGCTTAATGACTTTATTTTATGCCGACAATAATATAAAATAGAAATTTGTAAACTGTTAGCTTTGCCTGGTAGAGCTAAACTTGCATTTACTTTCATTAAATGTTGGTAAGAAAGTTATCCGTTCCGGTGACCAGCGAAAGTACAGCCTGGTGTATATTCCATCCATAGACTTCCATAGCTAAGTTTCAGTAAACTAAAACATAAACCGGCAGTAAAAAAAAGAGTAACCTAATTACCCCAGTATTTAATTCCAGAACTCCGTATTTCCCTTAAGTGAAACAGTCAAATAAATTATAATTTTCACATAGAAGTGGGTTTATGCTTGAAATACTATAGTCGTATACTTATAATATTGACTAGTTGTCAAATTTGCTAAGCCGTTGGCTTCGACATCTCGGGTAGTGCGTTCGATTCCCTCCAGGAACAATTATTAGTATGGTCTACAGATAGCTGTTTTGTATCTGTTTTTCAGTTATTTTTTGTCGCTTTTGGACTGTATTTCTGTATGTACAATGTATGTTTGTGAAACATTCTTGCAACACAACCAATGGAGCTTTAGAAACGGCAGGATTATTATATAGAAGAAAATAAATAATTAATTAAAATTAGATATTTTTTGAACACGACAAAAAAATTAAGAACTACATATAACTTACTTATGATATATAGATACTTGGCTTATGTTATCAAAATTCAAAAAAAGTGATATCAAATACGGCATCTGCAATATTTCCATTGAAATAGTCTTAAACAGAATTGACGAAGTAGATCATTTCATGTTCTTGCTGCGGTATATGTAGAGCAGTCCGGAGTACCAACAAAGGAATGGCTTGGAGAGCCCTCTTCAACTTCATGGGGCAATTGAGACATCTGACGCATTCCGGTTACATAGATAGCAATCCGAGAGACATGTTACAGAAGATTCTTCGCTATGCCGATTGCCAGTGAATGAAATTATTTTCTATTTAATGACAGAAACAACTATATGACACATCCTAATGAATTTAGTAAAATGCAAATGATTGTAACAACTACTCTTTAATATACATGATTCCAATCAAGCGTCTAAATTTTGTAATTAAACTAGCAATATCGTCGAATAATTTAAGTAGTATGTAAAAATAGTAGTTACTCATGAAAAAATAAATAACATATCAGATAATAAATGCGAACAAAACATATTAAACATTTCGAACCAATGCAAATTAAACCTAGAGAAGCAGCAGAATGACAAAAATGGTTCATAAATTACGGACATACGCGCAAAAATACATAAAATCAATATAATGATTTTCCTGAAAATTTTATGGGACCATTCCGGAAGAATGTCCTATAAGATGAAAAAAAAAATGAAATCAGCGGAGATATGCGCGACCGTACATAAAAAACATATAAACATTCGAATTGAGAACCTTCCTCCTTTTTTGAAGTCGGTTAAAATACGTTACGAGGAAAAGAAAAAAATGTTATTAAACAAACTTTAAACATTTAGCATTTTATAAAAAATACCGCCCAAGCTCTTAAATATCTTTTTAATATATAATATATTCATGAAACCAATTGTTATTTGTTTTGTGAACATAAATGTTATATTAATCTTACTCGTTCACTCGATTCCTTACACCGAGCACAGAAAGCGTTGCCATTTGTGCTTTTGATACCGTTCGCTAGAGCAAACCGTCTGACTTTGACAAATTCACCATTTAAAATTAAAATTCATATTTTGATTTACAAAGTACTTATTTACTAACATATTTCGCTCGGCATCGCTTTTAACCGCCAACGTCTCGACTGAACTTTGTGTAAACCTCGGCAGGTTGTTCAATTCAACGTTTCTGGAGAAAAATATGCGCAAATAATAAAATACAGCCTAAAGGAGGAAATCTATGTTGGAAATGTTTAAAATAGCTACTCACAGCTCCAGAGAACGAAGTTAATGCTTTGAGAAAGCAACTTGATGTTTAATTAAAAGAAACAAACGCATTTTATATTTATTTCGAGAACTTTCTACCTTTTAAACCAAGAAAATAATCATTTTCAATACTACCAAATATAAAAACATAATCGAGTTTACTTTTGGTCATTTGTTTACTTTTACATCTTAACTGATCAATTGATCAATATATTTCGAATCCACATTAGCCGAGGTACAAAAAAATTACAGGATATTATCACGAAAGAATCACGAAAGAAATACAATAGTACCTCTGCAAAGGTAATGAAAAATAACTTTTCGACAATCAGAAGGTATTTTAATATCTTTTCCTAGAGACAAAGGAAAAGGGATCAGGGACCGATAACAAAAAATAGGAACTAAGGACGACGGAATTAACAACAACAACAATGGGCGGGTTCCACGTTCACTAACGCATCAAAATTTTATGTGATGCGTCATGCTCATCTAAGAAAATATACGTAGTAAGGATCGAACAATCTAAAAAATTAAGTAATACTGAAAAATTTTAGTCCGTAAATCTCAGAAGTCCTGAACACCAGTACAGAGAAATCCTTCGCCTAAAACTGTTTACTTATCGAAGATGATTCTCAGAATCACAATCGATATTCTCTTTCTTTATTACTGTTAACAAAATATCCCAATAATAAAATATCTAGACGTAACTCATACAAAGTGAATTCAAATTTAACCAACTCACTGGGCAAACCGAGCAACATACTTACCTGATGCACCAAAAAACGTAATTTAAATGACAAAATAACAATAAAAAAATATAATCAGTAATAAACTAAACATTAAATAATGTATTTCAAAAATGAAGAAGACTTAAAAATTTTAAGGCCTACAAAAATACGATAAGAAAGTAAACAATTAAGGTAGCAAAGTAATTACATGAATATATTTAACTCGTTTTATTTATTTTACAGGTGCTGGCGAACATAGCAGAGAGCAACGCGATTGTTTACACTTATTTGCGCACATAACACAAAAGTCAAATAGCTTTAGCCACACATATACATCTCACACAAAAATGTGTCAGACACAAAATTAGAGTACTGAGTAGCATTAGAAAGCGAACCTTGTTACAAATTACATCGGTCACACTTGACATTTACGCACACAGTTAACTACCTAAAAAATCATAAAACGATAATATAAGATAACCTAAACAAAAAACCTAGCTAATTTTCTCTAAGTAACTTTCGGGGCTGATTTTGAATTAATTTATTAAGAAAAATTTATTTTAAAGCAATATTAACTGTTCTTTTCCAAGATTTCTTACACGGTAGAAGTTATCGATTTTTTATATATTATTAGAAACAATGTCTAAGGGACGTTAGACTCAAAGCTTCCAAAACGGACGTGTGACGTAAACAGCGAAAATAATTCCCTTTGTTCACCACTCCACTCTCCAAAAATATATTTTTAGGATACTTCAACCGAAAACGAATGGTTCATTGGGCTTAAAACAAAAGTAACAACAAAGAAATTTCGAGTCGATATAATGATACTTAAATATATATACTAATATAACGAAACTTAAATATATTACATAAAATAACTTAAGTATATAATTATATACATGACCGGTTAGCGCAGTTGCTAAGATATCGGCTGCGGCGTCGCAGGTCGTGGGTTCGATTCCCACACGGAGCAAATATTTGTACGACCTACAAATTGTTATTTCGGATCTCGGTGTTTGTCTTTGTGCGATTTATGTTTGTAAAACGCCCTTGTAACACTAGGCTTTGATCTTACAATAGGGGCAGCGTTAAAAAAATACACAGCTCGTGTATATATGGGTTATTATTGCAACATTTGAGCGGGTAGTAAATTATCATCTAATTGGACTCAATGGAAAGGAGTGTGAAAAAGCTAATCAGTGACCATTACAGGGCTAAAGCCAATCTTACTAAACTCGAAAACAGATGCAAAATAGCCAATCTCTCGTTCTTATATAGAATACATTTTGGAGAGTGTTGTGCAACTGAATTACATGACATGACAGGGGGGGGGGGCTCCCCTCTATTTCTTTCCACAGCGGGAAATGAAGACGTTCTGAAAATCTTCAAACTTTTTCTAACATGCATCTGTAATTTATCGTGGTCATAACTTATAATCTATACAGCTACAAATGACCCAAAAAAAATAAAGTAAAAATTAATAAATTTTCTCTGAGAAACTATCTATGAGAGCATATCCACTTACTATAAGACAGTGGTTCCCAAACTTTTTTGGTCCTCCTGTAAAAAAATATCTAGCGCCCATGTAAAATTTATAACCTTCTAACAAAACAATATCATTTGAAAGAGCGCTAGAGCCAAACTTAAACCACTGTCTTGAATGAACGCGAGAGGTTCTGAGTCCCAAAGGGAGCGCTTGCACTTTGGAAACCACTGCCATAAGGTATATCATGCAAGCACTAGCCAGTATGTTTTATAAACAGAAAAATAAAACACAGAAGGTTATTTCTTATTACATTCAAATAGCACTTAAAACAAAAAAAAACATATTACTATAGCTACGCATACTACTTCAAACAACTAAGAGCTCTTTTGCCAGCATTAGTTATTACAATTTCATAATATTAATGAAGGACATTAACTATAATCTTATTTCAATGTCGAATTTTTGAACACTACCGTACAGAGAACGCTTACATTTAATGAAAATGTGAAACTGTCACGAGAGAGGCACCGCAGTGCATTACAGGGTCAAAGCCTTCGCACCGCAAATTTTACCGCCACTAAACAGTGTTAATAATGCCTCAATGTTCCACTCCATTTACTGTGACGTGTTGAATTATAATTTAAAAAATGCGGCTAACATCCACTAATAGTAATTACACGACTTTATTTGTATTTAAAAGACATGATTACATTATTCATGACATTACACCAAAGATCTGAACGAATGACGTAGACAAGTCTATAAAATATTAATTTAGATAACCTGGCGGATCTACATTAGTTTTGTATAGACTTGTCCACGCCATTCGTTTATAGCAAGTAGTAGTCATTAGGATAAGGTATATATAGGATAACTATTGAACCTGGAGTCAGAGCATTCGCTCAGAGGGACTCACTCAGTAAACACCTTAACAAAGACTCTTATTTTACCGTACCTTCTGATACATAAAACAATACAACACTACGTTCGTACGGTAAAATAATTATACATTTCCAAGATCGGTATCATTATGTTTGAGATTACTATCGAAGTGCGGTCCTCGTGCGTATTATTAGATATCTAATCTTAATTTATCATACCAACAAATTTCTTAAAAGGTCTTTAACTATTGCAAATTTAAAAAATATACAATAAAAAAATACATTAAATTTTGCCTACCGAGAACATTCTAAAGATAAAGATTACAAAATGCTACATGGGAAATGAAGATCAGCTATCTGGCAATATTTAATAAAATAACTCCGAAACACAGCACTATCTCTACACTTCACAAACTTTTCAAAAGAGTAACAGAAGCTTTGCGTTTATTTCAGAAGCAAATTTAAGGCTATGTTAATAAAAGAAGATTAAGTTATTCGGATACTTTTAATCTAAAATTTAATTGATCGTTACACAATAAAGCAAGTTGAAGCAGTTTCTTTCTACGCCCTAAATTCGCTTGTCTATTTTATGTCAACATTTTATTCTCAGCCTGAGAAAGATCAAGAAGACGATGGCGTTCTGCAAGGTAGCCACCAACATGCTCAAGATGTGTTTATTTGTGCTAAGCGAGAAATGCCACTGCGATTGCATCTTATGTACTTACAAACGAAAATGGTTAGTATATGTCCATTGTTATAAAGAAATCGTTAAACTAAACATTATTCGAAATCCAAACAAACTATATAAAGGGAATCGTGATTAAAACTTCGATAGAAAGGACTATACACCAAGCCCCTTTCATTAAATAAAATTTTCACGGCGCACAGAAAATTGGCTGATACCAATGTAAAGTAGAAAATAAAGTTGAAAAGCTTTTAGAAAGATTTGTTTATCTTTAAAAATGTGATGATTTTTTTTTTATTTTAATTAATTTTAAATAAAAATACGTCAATTTTACTTTTAAATTGGGTCCATTGCATATTTCTAAACAAACCCAAAAAATCTTGAGTTAAGATCTGTTATAGCTATTCTATAACAGCTCTTGACAAAAAGACACAACTAGTTATAATTAAAAAAAACTTGAATACATTCGTGAGTGTAAAAACAATAATAAGAATGTGTTAAAAAAATTACTTTATTAAACATAGGCGATATTAAATAAAAAAACATTTAAGCGAAAACCACTAACTGTAAATTGCTATATGGCCACACATAAAAATGTCAATATCGTAACTTTTTAAGAAAACCAACGAACTCCACGGGCCGAATAAACCGCCATATCGCGAAAAAAAAGTATAACGCGTTAACACCCCGCGTGCCGTGATCGCCTGATGAACGCAAGTCACTGTTATTTCCAGCATAATTTACATAGAGATGGATCACGGTCCCGCGGGCCGCGCACCCGTTGAATTTCTATTGTTTAGATTGGAAAACTAAGTGCGGTTGTGACGACTTTCCTCTCACGTCATTATTAGATAGCTGGTAACATTATTAGCATGGAACAAGCGCTGCTTATAAGAGAAGTGCCTGTTAAATCAAAGACAGATATTCGCTTTGTACTACATGTTTGGTTAAGCCTATTTGATTGTTGTACTTTTATGTTTGTTACAATTGCAAATGATATCCGATTGACATTTGCAGTCGTTATCGTGTCTTGAAGTATTATCAACAGTGGCGTATTGAATATTGACGGCGCCCTAGACCAACACCCCATCGGCGCCCCTTCCTCTTTGTAAAAATATCTTTAGTTAGTCTTTTCGTCAAAAAATTTCCCCCGTGAGCCCCTTAACTATGTTGCGCCCCTAGACACGTGCCTAGTTTGCTTTGAGGATAACCACAATAAGCAATTTATTTTGCTTAATGCCTTATCAATGTCGTCATGTGTTGCCCAATTCGAATACTAATTTTATCCAGTTAGCAGACTTACCAATTACTTATTACGGTGTATTTTTCTCAATTGGGCTGTATACCGTTTTCATAATTCAATTTAATTTCTGGAGATTTAATTTAATTTCGCTTTTATTCGTGAAGATTATTTCTTTGCCATATAAACAGAGTAAACAAGGAAACAATGCTACAGAGAACGTAATAATTAATTAAATTCTAATTCCCCATTATAGGGACAATCGGAACGGTTTTGCGTAGATGTGTATGGGGTTGGGAACAAATCGATTTCCTAATGGCAGTGTGTGACCACCCGGCCCCGTGGAGATTGACTCATTTGCACTGCATTACATTACTGAGTGACACGCTCAGCCACTCTCATCACGATGGTAATGAACACGGATGGTGAGCTTTTATTGGACGTCTCCATACAAATAGTCACTTACCACAGACAACTAAGATCGGCATTAATATCAAAGAGTTTTATTAATATTAGAATCTACCCAGGCTCTCTAGCAAAAATTCGAAGTACATGAATGTTTTTTTTAAACCTTTTTGATCAATATCCAAATGATAGATATTTTATATTTAATTCCAACTCAATTTTAAGAGAATTTAAATTTTGTGTCGAAGCTTAGGTGCAAGTCACGCGTAAGATTTTTCGCTCAAAATAAATTTTAGTACATTAGCTCGTGATTACAGAAATTATTATAACTAAATTTAGTTACGTGTACTTCCAAAGTTTAATATCTTAGTCAAGCTTAATAATTTATTTTATTGACATAACGGCTAAACTTTTGCTTTCTTACTTCGCGTTTAACGCCTTCAACTTTATAACAGGCAGAATTAATTTCGAAAACATAAAATGTGATTGGACATATATTTTGTGCGCTCACGCAAGACACAGATTATTAATTCTTTAGCTGTATACATCCTCAAATTAGAGATTATTCTCTAATCTGAGTTTACATCTTACAAAATCCTAAAATGCTATCTTAAGTAAATATACTTAAATCGTCAATAGAGTGACATTCACATATTGTGCATCGAGAAATTTTGAAATTTATGAACCTGCAAAAATAATAGATTTATTTAATCTTATTATTTTTGCAGGTTCATGTTACGAAACTACCTTTTTTGTTGAATTCAATTCTAAGTTCTTACACATATCCATTAAAATGTGAAAACAAATAACTTTCGATGATTATCCGGATTTGTTCGATTATGTATAAGCTGATAGCCGATGACAATTATTTATTATGTTTATTATTTTTTTATTTTTTATTTCACTTAACTTTACAGGCTCTTCACATAAAAAATATATTAGTGAAACCTATACCACCTTATTGCAAAACGTGGACTAATGAAAGTACCGTAGTAAGAACGTTCTAAACCAAGTGCAAAATTATTTTTTAAAACAAAAACTAGGTTTCTCTCTTCTCCTGAAATCATCTTTAGTACTATAAAAAGTCTTATGATGAAAATACCGGGATTAAACAAATTTAAAATGTTGTTTAATCCCAGTACTTACATTAGTCCATGTATTATATTAAGGCGGTAGGTGTGTTAACTGATCGCTTCCCGCAAATAAAAATGACTATAATAAAAAAGTTAAAACACGAAATTGATCGATTTACATATGTTTTATTTGACTGTCTTGATAGATGAAATGTTATCATTTATTTATTACATTATTGTTTGATTTCCTCAGAGAACGAATAAGTCATATGACCTACAAATATTGTGCGCTTTTCGAATATCTTAAAAATACATCCATATATTTTTGTTATAAATAATACTATGCAATGTAATTAAAAATACTAAAGAATATCATTTTATAATTTTTTGATTCTTGCGATACAGGCTGCGACTAGTGTGAGATCCACAATTACCTTATACTGTTTAAACACGCGTATTCCTGATGTATTTACTATTTAGTTGTAATTGTAAAGATAATTATAAAACTGTGGATCTATTTTCTGGATACTAATAAAGTTATTCTTATTCTTATTAAGAGCAAATAAACATTATCATAATAGTTACACCAGGGGACCACGTTTTTGACAAGTCAAATGTTCGCTTTAGTAGCTACTACGTGTATATGTATTGCCCTATACAAACACGAAAGACCAAATTCACTGATTTATTGCCAAGTTCAATAACCTACTCATGATTATGAGGTCGCGCGTCTCGTTCTATGTAGGCGCCAAATTCGTTACACATTTCTAAATTGGCACGCACGATAGGTACTGATGCAAAGAATCTAAATCGAAGCGTCAAGAAAGAATTGCTTTTTAATTTCATTTTATTCGATGCTCCATCGATTTAATGATTAATTGGTGATAGTTTGAAAATTCGTTAAGCAATTATCAATACGTATCTACGTACTTGGTAACGCAAATCAGCATCTTAATTAATACAATTTTAATACTTTTTTCATGTTCGCAAAATCAAAATAGATATGATTCTGCCAACTTTTCAGTTTCCTATTCAGTTATTTGTCGATGATTTACTTATTAGTTTTTTTTTGAAATACCAAAGTGTCAAAATGTTTCTCCGATCAAGATAGTAACAAAAACACAACAATAATTATGATTAATACTTTTGAATAGATTTAAATCATAACGTATGAAAGAAAATATATGTTGACGCTTTTAAATAATATTATTATCATAGATATATGAAGAAAAATAAATAATTATTTTAATAATATATCAATCATAAAGCTATGTTTTCTATTGCCACACGGCTATTAATTTAAAAAGATCTAAAAAAAGTGAAGAACTAGCCGAGCCGTCTTGTATTTAAAAGGTCATTGTCCTATGACGAAACTAATAACAAGTGCAAACATTTAAAGCGCCATCTTGTCAAAAATATTACTACCGTGCAATTTTTTTAAGTATCGAAATGCACTGATAGATGGCGTTAGTGAGCAAGACGTGCGAATTTGTGATAACAAAAATGTCAAGGCCAATGTTAATAAAGTACAAAATTGTTATTAATATAATTGTTATCAGTTGATTTAGTTGGAAATATAATTGTTTATCCTGACTTTAATGAAAAAACAAAGTAATAACAAAATTTTAACTCAAAATTGTTGCTTTGCTTATCATAACCTCATTTCAGTATCTATGGATTTTGCAAATTTTTATTCAATATGTAGGATTTGGATATTATTTAACAATTAATTTCGTTATTTTTATCAAATGTAGTATATTTTAACTTAAAACAGTGTATACATCTAACAATATACTATAAATCTATGCATTTGCACTAAACTTGAATTGCAAAATTTAAATTTAGCGCCTCGCTTAGAAGCGTATGAAGTTCGCGTTGCGAATACTGGCCGATTATGATGTGAAAGATATTCCGAAGGCCGTGAGGTGCCGTGAGTGAACACGGAAATCGAGATGTGTGTGTGGTCAAAAAGACAGTGCAAGGTAGGGGTCGGGTGGCGTTTGTGATGGCAAAAATTTTGCAAATGGTGAGTGAGTAATTATTGACTTTGTGAATATAGAAGTTTATTTTGATTTGTGCTGGTGAATAAATTGAGTGTTAGAGAAAATTTCGTTTATGGTTGATAATTTTAAGATTCTGAGATACGGGATCGGCAAATGGCGCTACGAATAGCCAAAGTTGACACAACTACGCGTTTAGAAATCCCGTTTGTCCTTCGATCGTCAAATTCAAGGCACGCGGGATGTTCTGTGACAACGGCAATAATGGTGCATTTACAAATTCCTGAAACCACGCGTTTGAATAGCAACTGGCACATCCAGCTTGGCGATTATAACGGTGTCAGCATGTTGCGATTTTTTTGGCCAGCGGTACTACTTTTCTAAACTCGTTTTATAGAGGCGGCTAGTGGTTTTCGCGTCCCGTAGGGTCGGTGGCCCCGTCGTGTGTCTTCTGGAGTTAAATTACATAATGTAGGGGTCTCGCTTGGAGCATGCAACAAGTAGATATGTGTCGGCGGGCTAACTGTCAATGTTGAGTACAGTAAGCTTGCTGCCGCGGCCCCTATTAATTCGAGCCGCTGATGTCACTTATCTCTGCGCTCTACTATCTAAGCCCTATGGCCGCAATTTTTTTGCACATAGTGGCTTTAATGAATATTTGATAAAGAGCTCACGTGTCTAATTATCCAGAGAAATACAAAACTGCAAGGTATATGCTACAAGGATTAAGCATTTTTAGCTAGCTTCGAAATTCATTTTTTTTATGTGTTTAAAGTAATTATTAAAAGTTCCTTGCACTCATGTTGTTATGGTAATTTTTTATGTGACTATTTACAGCACGGTCACTGACATTAGCACCTACAATGGACCAGCAATTCTGTTTGCGCTGGAACAACCATCCAAACAACCTGACTGATGTGCTTGCAAGCCTGCTCCAGCGTGAAGCACTCTGTGATGTCACACTTGCCTGCGATGGGGAAACAGTCAAGGTAACTGTGATATTTTTTATATTATATGGATAATATAAGATATAAGAACTATCGGTTCATAGATAAATATTCAAATGTTTATCAAGAAATCAACTTTAAACTAACTCAAAGAACACAAGATAATGAGTAACCTTTTATTCTTATTCTATAATTTAAATTTCTTTATCATGGTACTATTAAAAATTAAGGAAGTATTTTTAGATAATTATGGTAGACATTTATTTACTCTGAACTTGTTGATACATGGCATTGCATTCATGAATTAAATATATTATGTTGACATGTTAGAGCAGCTGTTTATTATGTCATAACAAATTGCATACAATAGTAAACAATGTTGAGCAACAAACAATATATTGCAAGAGTGTAGTTTACATTCAAGCTGTTAATTCATAATTATGAATCATGGAAATAACTGGATGAACAAATTAGTACTAACAATTTTTAATTTTTGGTTCTATCAACGTTTTCTCACATTCAATATTTATTTAATTTCAATTAAACTTAAAACTTCATAACTTATGATAATCAACTCTAATTTTACCTTCATATTAGCCATCAAATCAAGGCAGACAACATTGTATATATTCAAATATTTGCTAATCCTACAAGGTTATTCTCAAATTGTTTTTATGTCTAGTCCTCTTAAAATTGTGAATAATTTGCATAAAAAATTTAGGCTGAATACTTTTCAAGGAGAATAACTGAAAGGTCTAGTGAAGTCCTCTTGCATAAAAATTTATCTATTGTTTACATAATTTTCAAGGTAGTTGCCAAACATTGGATGTCATTTAAATATTATTATTATTCTTTTTCAAACTGATTTTATATAGTGTGAAATTTAACATGTATAAATGTTAACATTAAATGAACTAAAAGCAGTTTATTAGACTATAATATCTAACCTTTCCATTTCATAATTATAAATTTAAGAGCATTCATTTTGCATATTCAATATGAGCAATTAAGTATTTTTTCTGATGCCTTAACCAAAAGGTTGATATCACTTTGTAATATATTATTCCCTCAGTTCATTTAAATTCAAAATTTTGAAAGTTGCAAAGTTTTATGCTAATAAAATGCAATTTATTTTGTAGGTCGACTATTCACTGTCTGTGTGTTAGGTAGTCTGCAGAAGAGCTGCATGTCTAACTTTCTAATTTTTATAACACTTGTTTTTCTGGTTGTAGGGTCCATAACACCAATTTGGTGCATATTTAGTGACTCCAATATCTATGCAATAAATTATGATATTCAAATTAAGATTTTATAATTTGTAAACAGTCTATTTCCTTTTCTAATTTTATTTAATATTTGATGTAAAGTTTTTTTTAATTGTAAATGCAGGCTGCTTCCTTAACTCGATGTCTATTATGCCCATTTTGAGTCTGGCTGGGTTGTGCTCACCACTTGCATCGACCTATCTCTTTCAGAAATCTCAGTACGCCAATAACAATTTCAGGTTGAAAAAAATATTTGCAATTCGTATTTTTCAAGTTATTTCAGTGTCATATGATATTTGAAAAGTTACCTGAAATGATTCAACCTAATTTTAATGATAATAGAACTACTGAAACGGCAATAATTACCATTTCAGTGGCTCGCAAGTTTGTAATGATCATAAAAAACAAGGCCTTCACATAATTTTTTGTTTGCAAGCTATGTCCATGGCCGCATATTTGATCTTGAAATCCATGAAAATTTTGCATGAAAATTGCAGTTTAAATTATTATCAATATTGCACTAATATTGTAAATACGCACGTAAATAGTGGTATGGGCCTTTGCTTTATACAACGATTGTGGGTTTGATTTCCACAGCGGAATAATAATTTAGTGTTGTTGTCGAGTTGATTTGCAGCTATGGACTGAATCCACAAGGATTTTATTTATTGTATATAATGGTTACTATTTCTTTATTTAGTTATATATTTATCTTGTTTCAGGCACACCAGACCATACTCTCAGCATGTTCTCCATATTTTGAAAGCATATTTCTGCAAAACTCTCACCCGCACCCCATAATATTTTTAAAAGATGTGCGGTTATCAGAGATGAAGTCGCTCTTAGATTTTATGTACAAGGTAATGTGGTAATATTATTCTCGTTTATTATATGAATGTATAAACCAGATAAATAATCCATTATTTTCAATATTTTAGGGTGAGGTGAATGTTGGCCAAAATATGCTACCTATGTTCCTAAAGACTGCTGAAAGTTTACAAGTAAGAGGTTTGACAGAAAACAATACATTGAATCCCAAGGTAAATATAATATTTTACATTCATTTTTTTTTCGTAGAAATCTTTTTATTTGGTGTTGAGTTATTTGATACATGCATTTACTAATTTACATAAAAAAATTTGGAAATTGGTTAGATTTCATTTTATTTATTTACTAAATGACGTTGTATTTTGATATTAATACTACTATATAGCAATATTCCTTTCAAAATAAATTACTTATTGTATAAAATGCTTATGTTCTTTTATATTAATCAAATTCACGCGTTCCATAGAGATAGGTATGTGTAAAATCTCCAAAACCTAGTGTTAAATTATAAATAAAAAAATTTAAAATTTACTAGTATGCAAACTTTTGTTGTTATAAAAGAAAATATTGCTTTCGACTTTTTAAATGAATACTTAACATATTAATTGATAACATTTAGAAAGATAGACATAAAAATTGCTAGATTTCACACCATTTGTGTCTAGAAAATTTCTATTTTTAAATTAAGTTATTTTAAGCTTACACAATCGTTTCTGAGGCATATCTTGAAATTGCTAATTTAAAAAAGATTTTTTCTATTTTTTTTATGAATAAGGATTATTATTTATCATTTATATAGCTCGATATTTTGATCCTTTTAGCGGTTAGTCGTAAGCGCACTATAGAGTTTTCTCTTGTCGCGCATTATTTTCTAGTGGCCTTGATATTTGTGACAAATGATAACCTGACGGGTTGAGCGTCTTCTACACGTGCACCCTTTTCTATGAACTAGTTTGCACAAACCAGTTCGTTTGCAATCGTAACGCTATGTTTAACATTAAAATTAAAGAAAATGTCTACGTCCCAAGATGATACACTAAACTGCAAATATAGACGTTTGGCTATAAAACCGATGTGTGTGTGTGTGTGTGTGTTAATTTATTTAATATAATTTTCAAGGGAGAATATAAATAATACTTTTTTAGTAATTATATTCAAACTAGACGATGTCCAGCAGAACCTTGATGTTAGATAGCCTTAAATCATCCTCATAACTTAAGCAATCTATTAGAAAAAGATAGTATTTTTAATCTAACGTCAGTTTTAAAGATAAGCGCGTTTAAACAAACGGACAACATTTTAAGTTTCATGTGTTATAGAGTATCTACATTAATATAAGTATTTGTTATTGAATAATATATCGATAATTACGACGGAGTCCAGTATAATATAAAAAAAATATTAATGCCGTGTATCTTGCCCGTGTAATGTTTCGGCCTTCCAAATGAATATATTCATATGCGACAATCGTATTTATAAAAAAAAAAAGAAAAACGTGTTCATTTATAAATTTCGAATATTGTTATAACATCCCAATATTGTTACAATCTTTTTGGACAACGGTGCCCAAACTTTTTGGCCCACCTTTGGCCTTTTTAGAAAAAAACTACACTCCCCAAAAATTAAAATACCATCTGAAAGAGCGCTAGAGTCCAAATTAAACCACTGTTTTGATTGAAAGCGAGAGGTTCGGCGCTCACTTTGGAAACCACTGATTTTGGACTTCAATAAAGTACTAAACCATAGACTGAAATCCTAAGTCGTATGTAAAATATTTTCTGAAATAGTATATTGATCTATTCACAGAAGCTGTTGATATTTATTTATTTCCGACGAACTATAAATTGTATGACTATTTTAAAATATTACTAACCTTCGTCTCGATAGCAAACTTGAATTTTACATATGTATATTGTACAAAATTTTGCACTTCTTTGCACATAGATTAAAATCGTTCGATAAAAAGGCAAATCAACATTTTTCGGGCTCCCATCTCAGAATTCTTGAATATTTTCATGTGTCCTGGCGGTTATGAGATCTTACTCGTGTTTTTAAATATTTCAAAAAGTCCCACTATGGTCGGAATTCAACATTTTTATATAGTTTTATTAAATGTCACGCTTGTTAATCGTAAATTAAATTATCATAATGCACAATAAAGAATTCGTTTGATTTGTTCAATGTTCGTATTATGTCAACGTGATGTGTGAAAACGGCATGGTCGTTTGTATAATGATTTTTTATTAATTTAATGTATTTCTAATATATATAAAAAAATAGTTTTCTGCACACCCCTCTATATGCCCTTTTACTAGACAATGCCTAAAACCGGCACCAAAAAGTCTCATGCCTCAAGATCAAAATTATATAGTAATTATTTCCATAATTTCTTACACTTCATAGATTTGATTTTTGAACAGGGAATTTGATTCAAAGTATAAATGTATGATTTTTTTTTACATACATGACGTTTACACAATCTGTCATAGAGATGTTGAATGCATTAGAAACTATTTTTGTCGAATCGATATTCCGATTTTATCAAATATCTCTAAAAACCGGGTTTTTTTCATAAAAGGAACTTCTGTAGGAGTTAATATAATAAGTCTATCCCCCAAAAAAAAAAAAATGATTGGACTTAATGCAACTTGGTGCGGTATACCATATAAAAATGGGAATTGTCCTTTCTTGCTCCTCCGGCAGTTCAATTTTCGTAAAAAACCTTTGCTAGTGTTTGCTTTAAATATTAATATTATCATGATTCGAAAAGTCGTCATAAAACTATATAGGACATACAAAATTTATTCTACTCAATTTGTGTAACCGTTTTTCCTTAAAACTTAAAGGCACGCACATCGTTACTATTTTTATTTATATTTTATTAAGATTTGGACCATTAACTTGATTACTACGGAGATAACATTGCGATAAAATGTTTGCAGAAGTGTTTGCCTATCACCACGATACTTATAAACGTACATATGATTTAGATTTGGGTACAAAATACACCGCTAAGATCAAAGTTTCGGCCAATAAAATTAATGAACCAGCGGGATTTAAAACTTTATTAACGGCAAAAAGCTTGTTAAAGGAATCTGTATCGGTCCTTTTTTAAATCTATAACATTATTACAAGGAAAAGTATCACATGATCGTAAAAACGGTAAAGCTTTAATGCCTTAATAATGGAAATCTATGCAAAACACTTGTTCTAAATTCTAAATTGATCAACCTTGTTATAAAATTCGTAGACGACTATTTTTTATAGTATGCATTAGACATTCGCTTGCGTCTAACCGTACACAACGTCATCATATAGGAATATTTTTAAAATTTACATAGCTTCTATCCGTGCCTAAGATGTTCATACACCAGATCGTTTGAGACATACAAAACAGTTATAGTTCGTTAGTTACTCGCATGCCAAAGCTCGCATTTATAACGTAACGGTTTCCCTCTGGATCCGTAGTAGTTCCAACTTAAGGATGCCCACACACCACAGCGTTTGAAGGCAGCAAAGAAGTTGCGAAATTACAACGTAATGAATCTTGTTTTAGTGTGCTATTAATTAATAATTAATTCATATTTAAAGTTATACACAACAGTATTTTTTTATAGTAAATATATTTTCTTTTAGGTTGTCCGTACATCAAGTCGTTTGAACGAGTTATATAACTAATATTATTTTTACGTGTTGGTTGCGCTGCGATGAGCGCATAAATATCCGCTGCTCTACGATTCTAGAGTGTAACATTTAATCGATAGAAAAGTAATATGCGCGTGCGCATCCCTACTGAAAGCAATTTATAGCACCGCTTGCCTGTAAACAGTTTGCATTTATCAAAACTTACTTCTATAATTATAAAGCAAATGTTTACGTTGTACGTGCTCGCGCATCTTGGGTGGTGAATACCCCCGACAATAGTCATTCCGTTAAGGTATCCGCACACCTGTGCGATTAACTAGAACATAACGGGTGCCGTTTAGCTCTCGCAGCTCGCGCATGGCAATGCTGCAGATCTATTAGGGTTTATAGACACTGAAGCTATTAACTTCTAGGCCATATTCGAGACTTCGCCCTTGTGGAATATAACCTTGAGTCATATGATATAAAAATACATAGGACAAATTATTGTTTATGTTTTTCCCCAGTAGAATTTTTTATTAATTCCGTCCATTTATGTTTAAAAAAATAAATGCATAGACAAACAGACACATACTCAATAAACGGTATTCTGTTATTGTTTAATATGTTTTTTGTTTCGTTTCGTGTACAATGAATAGATTAAATGTTTTTTATTATTATTATGGTAGGTTTAAATTCTTTCGAATCTCAGCATATTGGTGGTGTAAACCTATTACGGGCTATCCCAGGTGGGTTGGTTCATCATGTAGTGCCGCAGATGTTTTTGTGGTCTACCA
>JAOCPS010000033.1:1196257-1219946 GCA_025505425.1 Graphium colonna | reverse complement strand
TGGTGTAAACCTATTACGGGCTATCCCAGGTGGGTTGGTTCATCATGTAGTGCCGCAGATGTTTTTGTGGTCTACCAGAAAAAATAAATAAATGTGCCATCAACCCATTGTAAAAATTATTTATTTATTAAGTATTACTTATTATGTCATCTACAGGACTCATCTCACATGTTCTGCACACATCCCTCAAAGAACTAAATTTAAACAAAAAATATATATATTCAACTACAGAAATCTGTCATCATCGATTCATTTTCCATAGTGCGGCGATTCTTCACACCTATGGGATATAATAAATAATAGGGATAATTTTTACAATGGTTTATGGCACATTTATTATTATTATTATTAAAATATATTTTATTTTTTTCAAATAAGTTATATCTTTATTAGAGTAGGGTTTATGGAAATTCTGTATTGTTCCTACTCTTATAAAATGAACGGAACATTAAGCCGCTGAGACAGTCGAGCGATCAGAGCTAACATAAAGCCACCACCCACCAGACGGAGGAGCGTTCGACGCCGTCGGTGAGCGCGGAGAACCTGTCGCGCGGCGAGTTCGCGACGCCGCCGGCGGCGCACGCGCACGGCGCCAGCACGCCGCTGCCCGCGCCGCCCGCGCCGCTGCCCGCGCCCCCCGAGAAGCGCCGCCGGAAGAACTCGACGCTGCCGCGCGACGACACCGACCTGCCCTACCGCCACTATGAGGTCGCTTTCATTTTTCCTTTTTCTTCTTTTTTTTTTGGAGAATGCTGGGATTTTCAGCCAGTCTCTTTGCATACCGCCACTACAAGATGATTTTTCTTTTTTTTAATGCTGGCATTGTTCGGCCTGTTTATCTATACAGTAGATTTGCATGAAAATCAAATGTTACGGCCCTTTTTTTGTGCATATTTCCAATTAACTTACAATCATCACCAAAAGCGATGTAATTGTAAAGAAGGAAATCTGCAAACTGATATTTTGTATTACATAATAAAAACAGAAGCCCTATTTATGGAACCCTCAGAGCGCTAGTTTGAATTGAGACTTGGCTGGCCTTTTTATTTTTCTTTAACGCCAAAATTATTCGGCCAATATTCCTACCCATACGCCACTACTACATGATTTTGTATTTCTCCTTTAATGTGAACCTGATTCAACCTATGTTATTAATGTAGTTTTGTACGGGAATACATTGCAAACTTATAAAACATATTAAAATAAAAAAAATACTGCGGGTCTAAATATACATGTCGTTTTTGAATACAATATTAATATTATTTATAATTGCTAAGTTTCTATTAGCGTACTATATTTAAGAAGTATTAGTAGATGATATTGTCTTTAATTTATATTTTAAAATGCATGTCGACTAATGCCATCATTTTCATTTAAACTATATCTTTAAATATACAGCGAAAACTAGGTTTAGACGCTTCCGATAAGCGTCAGTCACGATGTCAAGGACCATTCCTTTTTATTATCAAGATAAAAAATCTATTCCCATCGAGATAGTTTGCCGTACGAAGTTTAGGAAGTTTTCTGAAAACGACGCCAATTATTGAAACATGCTTTCATGCAATTGTAGTATTTTATTGCAATGGCTACGTGAGTAGTTCAACGAACGAAATTTGATAATTCTTATCACTTTGTGACTAAGTTCGTCTAGTATTTAAATAATAGTCTACCATAGAATTGACAGTATAAACCTACAATGTTTTTTTTAATATATCGCAAGTACGCTTGCTACTTTGCCTTTATAGACTAAATATTTACGTTTTTTCTGGATAAAAGTTACTGAACTTCATATTATTAGCTATTTATATTCAAATTTGATCTAAATCCTTTTAGCCGTATTTGCATTGTTAATTAATTAACGTCCAAATATGCACTTTCACATTTTAATATTAGTAAGGTAAAAGTAACACACAAAGATGTCAAAAATCGCATCGATTACCATCTGCTTTGCTGCAATCGAGTAGAAATAACTTTTCAACATGTTGTATATATCTGTTTTGTTGTTCAAAAGTCTTTCTTGTTTGAGAGCTATGCTGTGTCGCTTCGTACGCTTTGTCGGTGCAGCTCAAAGCAAGCCATTTACTTTCTTGATTTCAGACCATCTCTCAAGGAGGTTCTAGATACGACATCATATTAACTTTCTTCTTAATTTGGTCCACATATAATATTACAAGTTGTAGTATTCCCCGCTTTAATAAATTTTCTAAAAACCATATCGGACCAATCTAGTCTAATTTAGGCGGAGTATCGGGCTTAGAAATTCTCCAAGTCTATACAGGTGATGGGTAAATCGTTTTTGATATTGAAGAAGAATTCGATTTTCATCGTATTTTTGTAATAAAATTTTTATATATATAGTATTTAGTAGTTATATATATTAGTTATAGAAATAGTTTGGTATTTATAGTTAGTTCCATAGTTTTAGAAATTTTCCAATAAATGATTGAAGTGTGGCGGTACAGTGCAGTGCCTATATAGTTGAGCACGCCGCAGGTCATTGACCGCCCGTGTCCGCTAGAGTGAACCTGAAGTACGTAATATTTTTTTTTAATTTTAAATTATTTTTTAGTATACTCAGTGGTACATTAATATTTATTTTTAATAATATTTTTTTTCTTCTTATATGATAATAATTCGAATATGATAATAAATATAATATAACGTTTTAAAGTATTGAAGGTGGCTCACCTGTATATATTGTTTAGTAATTATGAAAACGAAACTACTTTAAAATTTCTTAGACGCTCCTTTAACAAGGTAAAGTCGGACACGAGAGACAGCTAGGACAATAACTAAAGCATCTCATGTACAGTCACACACGAAATGCGATAAGGGTATCAATATATTCGTGTTGTGTACAGTCGCACGCGATGGGCGACAAGATCAACGATCCATCTCACGTACAGTCGCACATGTCATGCGGTAAAGGAATTTATAAATATCATGTCGTGTACAGTCGCACAGGTCTTGGTGTAAGGGAATTAACAAATAGCATGTTGTGTGCAGTCGCACGCGAAGGGCGTGAAGGGCGGGTCGACGGGGTCGGGGTCGGAGCCGTCGACGCCGCCGCCGGCGCACACGCCGCAGCGCCTGGCGCCGCGCTCGCCGCACGCCCCGCTGGCGCCGCTCGCGCCGCTCGCGCCCTCGCACGCGCTGGTCAAGCAGGAGCCCGATTCGCCCTACGCCGCGCCCCACCAGCCACTCCACGCGCCCCCGCACTTCGAACAGACGCACCTGCCGGTTAGTCACCGACCTTTAATACACAAAAATATTCCTACCTTGTTCTTCCTCCTCCTCCTTCCACCTCCTCTTGTTTGCACAGAGTACAGGCATCCACCACGCGGCCCCAATGCGCATTGGCGAACTTGACATATCAGATATGCCAGTTTCCTCGAGATGTTATTTTTTCTGAAAAAGCATGTGTTTAAAATACTCAGCGCTTAAAAATCAACAATTTCATTCATTCAACACCACAGTATGAACACAATTAACATATTTATAGGTGAGCACCCAGACACTGAGCTCCCATGCTCTAGGCTTTGATGGAGGATTTTAAAATGCAAACAAAAATCTTACGCTTCTATACGTTTTTTTTTTCTTTCAATTTGTAGTGTCTAAATGAAGAATGTTAATCTGAAAATTGAACCAAAATTGTACCCTTATGATGGGTCTAGTTAGGTTAAAAAAACAAATAATATGTACCTCTTGTGCAAGATATTTCCTAATGACCTGGAAGTTCACTCACCAATTACATCTGCACATTCCTACAATTTTAGATAAACTCGAATGATGATCATAAAACTAATTTATAAAAATGATATTGTTACTTGAAGAGAAGAAGAAGAGCTACCAGGCATTTGACCACATGCACAGTCAGTTAAAAATTTAATAAAATCGATCAAGCTTATTGCATTATAATATAAGAAATATTTCAATAATAACTGATAATTGTTTTAAAAAGTAACAAATTTTTAGACCCATTTTTATAATCACTTGTTCTTCTTGACATAATCATCATATATTTGTTAAGTATTTTTAATAAAATAACTTAATTTTATGTTACAAAAACTTGAAGGACCTTTTTTACCTTAATCAGATATGCTTATGCTCTATTAACTTTCTTAGGATGTGCTCATATAGAACCATCTGTGCTACTTAACCATACCATGACTGTAAAAGTCATGCATTGGATCAAAACCTAACAATATTTTTTTGTTTGTCTGATCCTCATGTCCGTTATAATGGAATTTGTATGTATTTATTTTGCCAGAACCTTATTCAATAATGTGACATTACTGTAATATATTTTAATGCTTAAAATTTAATTATGGAGATAAATTTCCTGTTATTTCAGGGAATGGGAGTCAATGAAATGGCATCCATGTTACAACAACACCCTCTTAGCAATGAATGTAGTGAAAATGAACCTATGCTGCAACCCCATCCAGATCAAACTGACACCATTGATGGTAAGTACAAATTATTTATGATGAATCCACACACCTAATATTAACTTAACACTTCAGATTTCAAAAGGTTTAACTAACTTTTTTTATAAAAGCATCTATTAAGAATAATGATACAAAATGTTATGTGTGTGGCCATGATTCTTTACTCTTATGTGACATAAACAGTTATACATTTATGCTTAAATAAAGTATAAATGACTTAAAATTGAGTTTTATCTGTATGTCACACTAAGGGCTCTGAATCAGATTTGAATTTAATGTGTTGCTAGCTTTTAAACTGCTTTGAAGGAAAGAAATGAACAATTTCTTTTCTTCATATTTTTGTAAAATTGTTGTTTTATAACTGCATGCCATTAACACCAAACAGCATGATTGTACTATTGCTTTATCATTCTTTTCTAATTTGCACCAAGTCATCCATTAAATGCTTTTTATTAATATCATTTCTTTGGGCTTCAGTATATTATATATTTAACGATGAAGAAATCGGTGTGGTTATAATACGGATAGCATATGATTTGGCGCTCCCGAAATGATTAGGTTGAGTTAAGTTTTAGCGTGACATGAAATTGTACTTTTTATAATTTTATTTGAACTTAGGACCGGAAGAATGTTTTGTTATCAGATTGGATCAGATTTGTAACGGTATTGTTGAGGTGCATGAAATAATTATTGAGACATTGTTGTGCATAAAGTTTGTCCGAGAGCAGCACAGTGTTATACAACAGGCATGCATTAAAAAGACTAGAAGTGAAAAGAAAATTACATATCTTACAGGTGAAAACTATGGCGACGAAAACACTAAGCCACCGGAACTGTTCAGCCACAAATTAGCGAATATAGAGAATATAGTGAAATCTTACAAAATTGCACTTAACCAAAAACCCTATAGTGTTCCTATGCCGTGTAATATATGTGGTAAAAATGTAAGCAATATAAAAAAGCACATGAAATCTCATAATCCCGCACAGCACAAATGTCCGTTATGTCCAATTATTTTAACACGAGCTGACAATTTAAAAAGACACCTGCGTATGAAACATTGTTCGGTTTTAAGGTCTGACAATTTGTCAAATATTCAAACAACATGCTGATATTTATCATAAATTCTCTTATAATTATTGTAGGGTCTCATCACAATGAAATTTTAGTATTAGATTTATATCAAGTACATGGGAGTATTTTAACTGTGATTGTATTGTAATTGAATAGGTGCAGCATTAAAAGCAACATATGTTTGTAAAAAATGTAATGCTTTTGAGAAGTAAATTTTTTATGATTTTTGACATCATTATTGTACCAAACTGAAGTATTGGTAGGCATTATTCTTCCAAGTATTGGAACATGACAATATTTGTACACGAATTTCTATAACATCCAAAGAGGTAGTTATAAGTTTAACGGAAAACCAAAAATTCTTTTATACTAACAAACTTGTTTTATTATATCTAAAATTGCTTTCACAGGTCTATTTCCATTTTGTAATTAGAAATAAGGTGTGGTGTGTTTCTTTTTCGTCTTTCTTATTGACCAGTCATAACAAGCACTGTGTATTTTAAGGACAGATTAACAACGATAATACTATTTTCTTTTAATGGAATGTTGATTTTGCTTTGTTTTTAGTGTTTGTCATGTCTAAAATTCTGACAGTCAATAAGCTAGCAACAGGGATAAAAGTGTATGGCTAATTTGAACTAAGCTTGGAACGATTATGTTTAAACTTTCTATTTTAGTAATGTTTTCTTATATCCCTCACCATTTAACTTAGAAGGGAAACGGTATTCAGAAATTTTGTTTTTTTTTTCACATTACACTAGATAAGAGAGTTGTCAAAACTATGATAATGTTCACTCATCAATTTTTTAGCTTCAACTGATTTATTTGATTTTTGTTTTTTTGTATAGTAATAATGTAACATTAAAGCTTCTGAGAGTGAATCTCGCTATATTTAAAAATAGTTTAGTCAATTACTAAAAAAAACACAAGCTGTGAGTAAGGGATGGGTATCATTTTATCTCAAAATTTGTAATTATTTTTCATATGAAATATCATTTTGTACATTAATAAAATTACAGCTATTGCGTTGTCATATAGCACAGCGTATAGCAATGAAATGACATCCTACCTTCCCATCTGCGCACCAGCGACATGTGATCTCTTATTGTTCCTTGTAGTAAATGTTAATGAAATATAATGAACTAAAATGTTCAAGACTGAATATGTATTTAGGAGAACACCCTTTTTTGATAATAATTTATTTCTTTTTTTTTTAACAACTAATTAACTTATAATATGTAAGTATCGTTACTGTGTGTTCGTTGCAAATATATTCCTTTATTTATACTTATTTTTCTTTTCATTTTCATCCTCTTCCATGCTTCACTTTTATTTATGGCCAATCTATTTCTAAACAAATCGCATTCTGTTACCAGCTTGGTGAAAGTGAACTAATAACATATCATGCAAATGTAACAACACTGACGAATAACAAAACACCATCTCTTCAGACGCCATTGATTCATTTATGCATGAATCTTGAGATTTATAATTATTTTTCCTTATCAAGTAACATTATTTGGAAGGTATCGTTAAAATGTGTAATTATTGAAGTTTCTTTTTCATAAATAAGCGCTTTTAAAAATAGTGCTAGGAGAGCATAGTTTAGTATTTACAAGTTAATCTCAACGCTGCTTTCAAAACCTAGTGCTAATCTATTGTCGATCTTTGAATTAACTTTTGTTTCCGAACACAGTAGAACTTTGACTCTTTAACCTTTAATAACGAAGACAACCCAATTTTTTAACCGAAAGCAGTTTTATTCAGATAAAAAAAAATATTTGCAAAAATCAATTTATGAATTTGATTGAAATATATTGAATATTATAAAATAGAAAGTGCTTGAAGGTTGATTATTCTAGGTTCTACTGTTTAGAAATATTCGTAATATTAATTTATTAAAGTAATGATTCATATAAAATATGCGTAAAACAAATGCTGCAGAACCAACAGAACGCAATTCAAAAAAAAACATGCTGTTAGCAGTATGCGATTATGAATGATATAACAGAATGCATTATGAACGAACACCATTTTAATTTTAGTTTGTATCTGAACAACATTATTATCATGTAAACTTTTCTTATTTATTTCTATATAGTATCATATCCCTATTTTTGTTTTCATTTATTTTTTTTCTAAAAATCTCCGTAAAACATTAGGATACGCGCTTTGGATATAGATATATAAACGCTAGAGCAGCGGCAATATAGATCATTCATAATCGTATAACGATCGACGAATCCAGTGCGTCAGTTGAAGTAGTGGGTCGTTGACTTCTCAAAAGTTGACTGAACGAGACCCTTTATAGTCTGTGATAAACTAGTATAAATAGCATCTCTTTACACCGGTTTTTTGGCCGCATATCGGTTCATACTAACCATATTTAAAGACAATTGTCATAGTTGGCGATTTTGTTACAACCTGGTTTATCTGTAGACCGTAAATCGGAAAGGGTCTCGTTTTATAGTCTGTGATAAACTAGTGTATACAATAGTTTCATTCGGCCTGTTTTCCTCCGCAAAACAAAGAAAAATTGACAATACAGTCGTACTATAGATGTAATTAACTAGTTTATCTGTGGACCGTTAATGGGATCAGTCGTTCACGTCGATGAAACATGATGAGGGTTGGATCGGTTAGGTTTGGGTTAGTACGTTGGCACTGCGGCATTGTTTGGCGGATGGGGAGGTTGGGAGTGACCGCTGGCTGGTTGCAGGCTCGAAGGGCTGGCACATGCGGCTGACGTTCGAGCGGGTGGCGGGCGCGCTCAACCTGCACCGGTGCAAGCTCTGCGGCAAAGTGGTGACGCACATACGCAACCACTACCACGTGCACTTCCCCGGCCGCTTCGAGTGCCCCCTCTGCCGCGCCACGTACACGCGCTCCGACAACCTGCGCACGCACTGCAAGTTCAAACACCCCGCCTACAACCCGGACACGCGCAAGTTCGAGGGCGGCGCCGCGCCCCCCGCGCACCCGCCGCACGCGCCCCAGCTCTACGCCAACCACCTGGACGCCTCCTTCGACTGATCGACCTTGTACTGGCGCGGCCTCGACGCGGACTCACGCCTTAAATGCGCCCGCCGGTACAATCCACTGCTCGAATGACGTCTCGAAGCGGACGTGACGGTCGCGACTGTACCGTATCGTGTCACGGAGGGCGCGGGTGTGCGACCACGACTGTACCGCACGGAAGCGCGGACGGCTGAACTGTGCGGTGATTGGAAACCCAAGGGCGCATTTAAGTTTTGCGCGTGTTCATAAACTGATGTGTCAAAACGGACCGTCTCGCGTCGACTCCTATTTAGGATTAAGCTGAAGTGCTATTACTTAAGCGGGCCTTGAATTAAGTTCTTAATGCGCCTATCAGCGATGGGCGACTCGTTTTTAGTATTGTCTCGGTTGTGCATTCGACTTGCCCCAGTGTGACCCTTTTTATGGTTCAGCGTAAGGAAATCTTTTTTTAATTACACGATTTACGTATGTTAGGAGATTTGGTCCTTCGTGTCGATGTCATGTCGCTTGATTCACTCGAAGCATCTGTAATGTAGGTAAGCAAATTGTTTTCTATACCAATCGCTATACGGGAACGGGCAAAAGCAATAATATGATGTTAATTTTATTACCATATTATTTTTTATATTATATCGATAGAAGTCTTAAGCTATTTAAGAGTATACACTATATTTGAGTAGCGGTGCGACCGCGAAGTGATGCTGGCTATTTAACGTTGCCCAGGGCGGGCCATTCATCGTCTTGTTATATTTATTCGTTAGATAGGAAATTATGAGTTTCCTGTAGCTAATTGTATTTGTGTTATCATATCCTACTAGTGGTGCGGAACGACAACGGAACAGGTATAAGAGGACTGGCAAGAGAGATTGTGATCTGTCGTTGGTCAACGACATATAAATATTGACTGAATCTCAGTGTAGATGCATTTGTAACTCTATGAGGCCTTTGCAAGATGGATAATTATTAAGGATTTGTGATGTATTAACGGATAGCGCCTAAGGAAACATACGAAAAGATTTTTTATACTAGACTAGTTGATCTATTTACGGAGATTGTTTTTTTTATACTTAGATATATTCTATTGTCTGATTTAATATAATTTTTATATTTATATAACTATGTAATATGATTTATTAGTGTTGTTTGTTTTTATTGATCCAGCATATAGTAACATGATCGATTTCGTTTATATTCAGTTGACGGTTAAATGCAACTCGACTAGAGATGTTAACATATTTTGTTATTTTATCGTTGGTAGATGTTTTTACGTTTAGTTGGCATAACGGGTCGCCAGAGCCCTCGCGTGAACGGTGCTTTAGGTCAAAGACCTAATTTTTATTTCAATTATTTTAAGATAGGGATGGAACGTTCGAGGTTGCGCATTTAGTAACTAATATTGGCATTCTACGATTGGGACTAACCAAGCGTTTATGTATGTATTTTTCAATTAAGATTTAAGATTGTTACATTTTTAGCTAAACACTTAGAGTGGTACGGTAACAGAAATGTGATAAAATGGAATGGTGCTAGAACCAAGAGTGTTAACACGCTACGATTCGAACTCCTATATGTAATATTAATGTTTTTTAATGTATTAGTTACTTTGCATTGTTGTAAGGCATCTAGCATCCAATTGAGGTCGCATCTCTTTGGTCAACGGGTAACAGGACGCGTATGTCGTTACGCAACTAGAGATTACAGTATCACTCGAGATTTAATACCTTAGTTCTTTCGGAAATCTAAATCGACTAACTAGCAGGGTTATAAGCCACCGTCTGCGCGAACAAATCTTGATCCACTCAACCAAACGAAGAAAACGTTAGTTGTTCCGAGTCGGAGCATCGCAATCGAATAGTATAATTGTAGTTCCGCGATCGTTTTCACATATATCCTAAGTTGTGGCGTCACGCTGTTTATTTTCGTAGCTGTGAATATGCAATTTTTCACTTGTGCAATTTTTTTTAATAGTCATAACTCATATATAGATTTACATTTGCCTGTTAAATATATAGGGGCCCACTTGAAATAAGCACTTAACTTAGCCTCCTGTGTCCCGTAAGGATATACAATATCACCAAACATTTCTTCCACAAAGATTTTTATATTTATTTTAGTGATAATAAATGAATTTTTTATACACCTTGTCGAATCGATCGTACGTCGTGGGCGCTTATTATTTGATAGCATTTCATACTCAGTGCAATATTACTAGTTATTTAATTACGTAACCAAACTAAATGATATATTAAAGGTTGACGGATGTCTTCGTAAGGGGGTCAATCGCCGTTTTTTTATTTTGTATTTACATAAGTGAAAGTACCTTCTCTTGAATGTCTATTTCTACCTAGCGAAATACAGTTTGGGTTACGGTGTTGTACAGGTTTCATAGCTGGTAATATTAAGGATTAGCTTGTTTACCTCTGCCAATCGTAATAGTTACTGTTTAATAATTTATTATTATCGCGCAATTTAAAGTCTATCGTTGGAATAGATCATAGCTATCCGGTACGGGTCGTGTGCTCGGCGGACGGGCTCCGTCTGAGCGTGTCAAACGCTTCATCTAATCGTGGATGCATTTTTTTTAATTGTATATTACTATCACTCGAGACCAATTTTTAAATACTAAATTTGCTATAGCAAATTGATTCATTAGTAATATAGAATGTTATTTTAGATATTTTAGGTTAGGATACTAATGATAGTGTCTGGCCAGAATATTTTGGAGTATCACATCGTTTGGCTCAGAAAATATCACCCTTTGATCTCTTTTCAGCTTTCAGAAAGTGTGCAACTTAATAAAGAAATATATATTGACCACGTAATTGGACTTATTGGAAGCTAACTTTATGCCATACGGAATTTACACATAAGGTTAACGAATTACTAAATTTAGTCTTACGAGAATAAGGTCTTAAGGACCTAGTCACTTATTTGGCCAATCTAATTGAATATTCCAATTTATTGTATAATGAAAAAAAAATTACCTATATCACACGCGTGTGATTTTATTTGAAATTCAATGGAGTGCAGGACGAGCTCTATGGTTTCTTTCAGGATAGCGATGGTCTAGTTATGTTTATTTTGTTTCTTCTTTATAACATTAGCAAATTCGTTATAGTGTCGTGTATCACAATAGTATAAATACTAATAGGCCGGGGGTGTCAAATCGTGTACCTAACAACTGTCTTCAGTCTTGTTATATTTTTACATGAAATTTTATGAGCGATTTGTTGTTGGCGTAATGTTTTATTGTGTCCTGGTTTGATGCCTCCGTTAAAAGTTTAATTTAAATATTTTTTTTTGTTTTATGCAATCAGTTAATGCAATTTTTTTTTATTTCACATTGTTTGATGTTATGTAATGCAATTTTAACATGTTGCAAACTCCTGCATTTATCTGTTGTATTTATTACTAATTTTTACATTAAATTGTGGTATGTTACAATTCGTGTAGTTTCAGTTGTGCGTGTCACGCGACCCATCCTCATTTTTCTGAGTCGGCTCACCGGCTGCTTTAGACACTCCGCTGTCATTGCGTGTTCAACACAGCAACACTTCAGTTAGACAGCCGCATATGTGGTAGCAATATGCATGAAGTATCGACTTTCTGTGATATAGTCGACTAGAAGTTTTGCTGTGCCTTAAATACACTGTCGGTCAAAAGCTTGAGATCAATTTAAAAAAAAAAGAAATAAAAATAAAATCCAACATTTTAAAATTAGATTAAAATATTCAAAATTATTTATCATCAAAATATACCTGTTTGCAATGATATTTTCCACCAATCTGCATACGTACGACATTTTTTTCTTCAAAAGAACATTTCTGTCAAGATCTTTTCGGAAAAGCCTTATAGATTAAGGCTCTGCGTAGGACATATCATGTTTACAATACCTCTACCGAATTCTAAGTATCGTCTACATACTCGACATAATGTTTATACATTTTTGAAAATAAAACACTCGGCCGAATAAATCTATCTTTTTTTCAAAATTACATTATGTCCTTCATGTCTCATTATTCCTTTAAATCTCCAATGCTATGGCCTCAGAGACAACTCTTATGCCGTAATAGAACCGCCATAATATTTTTTTTCCGTAGAACTTCTGAAGTTAAAATTATTACAGATTCGTCATTCTGGAGCATTTTCAAATATATTCTTCTGTCCAGTTTCGATGGGCAAACGCCCATTGCATCCATCTTTCTTATTTTCTACCTTGAAGAGAGATTTTCGGACAACAATACGACGAAACAAGATTCATTATTGTCTTTTGACTGCAGTCACTGATTTTGTCCAACGTTTTACTTCATTTACTTCAACGTGAATTTCTGACCACCACAACAAAAATATCCTCTAAGGAGAGTTATGGGTGTTCCGAAGCGCGAAAGATATTGAGAATCTACATTTTCTTTGCATGCAAATTGTGATCTAGTCTTACATTCGGATTTGCCTTGGTTCTTATTAGTAAGCATTTTTATAAATAAGGGGTTACAGTAAAGATAAAAAATCTGAGTAATCGAAACAATTACAGACTTTGTTAATAAAAACAAAACCAAAATATGTCCTGTCGACAACCGGATTAGTATCTTTTCGGAAAACATTGGAGTTATAAAAAAACAAGGGTAAAAAAGCCTTATCAAGGCTATATACTAGACTATACTAGATACATATAGGAATAATTTATGTAAAATGTTTGAATAATTGTCTAAATTATTTTTTTGAGCAATAGACATACTATTAGTCTAGTAACTAGTACGTTTGATGATTATTGTTATAAGACATATATTTCAAAAACCCTAAGCGATTACACAAACTAATGATCTCAAACTTTTGACCGGAAGTGTAATGCTATAGGTTTTCTGTCGAGATGTATCAGCTCGCCCAAGGTTTGGGGATGGGCAAACTTACCCTATAAAGTTACTTGATATATTTGTTCAAAATATTTGAAAAAGCACGGAAGACAAATTTAAGCATACTTGTAAGTATTTGACAGTTCCCTTCCATTTTATATTTCGAGGGCATATACACACACATACCGATCACCAAGCCTTGGTTAGAAACGCGTGCTTGGCAGTGAAGCAGATAGACGAACAGTGAAGGAGTTGGTAGCAAAACGCAGCCACAAGACTTCCGTGCAGAATTCGTACCACAATATTTGTTGCTGACTGAAAATTTTGCCCTATGGCGATGATTCTGCAGCAAACAGGCGTTGAACCGCTGGCACTATTCCCAATTGCACATAGCCCAGCGACTATAGCCGTCCTGCGAAACACCCCGCCTTGCTGCCCAAACATTAAAACCTTGCGCACTCCCAACGACCCCTGATCTCTAACCACACGCACACAAACACACAAAACAAGCATTTTCATTAAATAAGCTGGTCTTCTATCTCTACCTCTCTCTGCATAGACACGCTACATGAAACATGAACTATTTTGTAAATAAGTAAGTCCTCAACATCTACCTTGCTACAGATATATAACACAACGGTCACACACACATACACAAAAACACTATACACTGAAGAAAGCCTTACTCCTAAACTTTACTGTTTTGTGTTAAATCGTTATTGATGTTTTGAATGTGTAATAAAAATGAGTAGTAATAAATTTATTGCACGTTTTCGTGCGCTATTTATTGTACTAGTTAAGTGCGATATTCAAATGTGTATGTTAGAGAGCCGCATATATGGTAGCAATGTGCATGATGTACCGACTTTCTCTCTGATATAGTCGACTAGAAGTTTTGCTGTGCCATAGATATACAAGTTTTTTGTCGAGGCTTACAAGGTTTGGAGATGGGCGCACGTTCTTCATCGTTACACGATAAATACACCAAATATATTCGTAAAAAATGCTGAAGACATATTTGAATATACTCGTGAATACTTGATAGTTCTCCGCCATTTTGTATTCGGGTTGAGCTCATACAAACCGATCACCAAGCCTTGGTCAAGGAACGCGTGAGTGGTACATAAAGAAGAGCCGTGACGGGATTGGTTGCAGAGCGCACCCACGCCACCACCGCGCAGTATTCGTACCACAGTATGTTCGTGGCGGCCGCCGAGAGCACGGCCCTTTGGCGGTGCAAGTCGTGCGGCAAGGAGGTGTCCAACCGCTGGCACCACTACCACTCGCACACCGCCCAGCGTTCCATCTGCCCATACTGCCCGGCCACCTACAGCCGCATCGACACACTGCGCGCCCACCTGCGCCTGAAACACGCCGCCCTACTGCTCAAACATTAAAACCTCGCGCACCACCGACCAACGGCCCCCGACCTCTACCTTGCTCTGCATTGACACACACACACACACACGACTAACACCACATACACACACACTTGACTAACACCACACACACACACACACACACACGTGATTCACACAAATACTTAACACAAAACAACACACAATACACGTAATAAGATCTTTTCCCTTAAGTAAGTTGGTCTCCGACCCTAGCTTACTCCGTTTTGACTTACACACACACACACACACACACACACACACACACACACACACACACACACACACAATCACACACACGAACATTATACACGGAACAAAAACTTTTTCGTTAGAGTTTACTCTTTGTTTTAAGTCGTTATTGATGTTTTATATGAGTAATAAAATTCGGTAGTAATGAATTTATTGCACGTTTTCGTGCGTTATTTATTGTTCTAGTTAAGTGCGATATTCAAATATGTATGTTTATAACTAACAGGGTAAAAAAATACTTGAAACATTAAAGATTTTCAGACAGCTTAATTTAGCTAACGCTAAGAGAAATTTAGGACGTGTATTAAAAAGGGTTTAACGGATCTTTCTCAAGTCTTAAATTTTATTGAAATTATAATATCGTAAATTTGATAAATCAAATGGTTGTTTTATGGATAGTTGGTAATTTTAGGTTTTAGTATCTTTATTTGTTGATGTCATTATTTTGACGTGCATAAATTTAGGTATACTGGTTTTTGTGACCAAAATTAGAAGCGAAGCTTGTAAACTATGTTAATTTCTGTATATTAATAATTGTACGTAGTATAATATATGTGATGTAGACAACGTAACCATTTTATTGGCATATAACGCTTAAGACTGAGATGGCAACAACTTGCGGGCGATGGAATTTGGGTCTGACGTAGTTTAAAATTTTAATCAAAATAGGCCAAATTCATGTAACATTCCTTTAATGATATCACGTGTTAATGTATGCCAAAGATAATATATGACACGTTCTATAATTAACCAAAATCGTGTCATTTAAGAATCATTTCATCCCAAAATTATATTTTTGTATAAGTATTGTCTGCAGAAAAATTAACTGTTTAGCTTTTAATGGTCCAATAACATTCTCTATATAAGTATTGTATAAAACAACATACTTATTCTGTCATTGATATGTAAATAAATATTAACGTTTCACAGCATTGTATCCCTAGTGTATTACGAGTATTCATTCACAGATCTTACCGTTAAATAGCGATAAGTACATTTACTTGGTGTTTTCAAGTCCCAATCTAAGAATGTAATTTAATAGATAATTCTTCGTTTCCAAATACTAATTTTTTGTTATTTACAAATTTCTTTTCTGAGGCTTTGTTAAGGACTTTTAAGACTATGGGAGACTATGATCAAAAATGTATTAATCGGTAACATAAGGAAACTAACTATTTGATGCTGTAAATAAATTCATGGAACAAATATCGTACCGCTGTTGTTTTTTTAGCTTTCTATAATATATTGAGGTAAAATAAAGTACATATGATCATAAAAGTATTAAACATAATTTAAAAAATACTACAAAAGTTATTTTAAATAATTTACTGTACAATATCAAGAAATATATAACTTATATCAAAATACTAAAATCACTTATTAAAAATTTACATGACATTTAAAAATTAAAGTGAAAATATATACGGCGATTATGGTTACATTAATAAAAAAAAATTTGAAGTTACGCTGGCAACTTTACAAATTCTAAATATTGGTAACAAATAAATTATTTTACATGGTACAGAATACTTTAGCGTGCAAAAAATTAAAATTTACGTTGTATTTAGAGACAAATTATTAACATTAATAAAAAAAAACAAAGTTTCACTCTAAAATAACATACTTTTATCAGTATATCTAATTATAGTATCTATTGATCTTTTACTTCTAAGAAGACATAAATGGCAATGCGTAATTTGATTTATATGACGTTTTCATATCCGTTATAAATCAGAAAGTAAGTTAATTACATGTAGAAACCAAATGTGGTCTTTTTAAATCGATCGCATCCTCAATATGCTCATTACGCAAGTATGTTACTATGTCATAACAACTTAGACATTAATCATAAACAATTGTACATAACAATTTATTTTCCGTTCGGTGTCTTCTAAAATATGCATTGTTTCAGAATCAAACAAAACATAGATACAGACATTTCCAAGTTTTAGCGTTCATTTCGTATGTAGCAATTAAATAACTCACAAGCACAGCAGCGGAACGGTGGCCTAACACAGCGTTAGGCAAAACGCACTGGACAGAAATACTTATTACTTACATTGATGCTTACATAAAGTCATACGAATTAAACATGGCGAAGTATGGCAAGTTTAATTCTTATCATAAGGTTTGGTAACTAAGTAATAACCGAAGCAATGAACTTAAATAAAACGTAAAAATATCACTCCCATACTCACAACCAGAAGACCATTTACGACAGACGTAATCAAAAACAAAAGTTGTCAAATATAATTTATCTAAGAGCGAATCTTAAGCATAAACATAGTTAAACTATCACAGTTATTTGCCTCCATCAATTGGTGTGAATAAAAGGACATATTAAAAGTTAATTTTTAACCAGTAATAATTATTCTTCTAATCTCTGAACGTTGCCACTGGCACCCGAGGTCGCTACAATAACGCTGGATTCACTGACTGTATTAATATTAGTCTTTACTTCATCATCATCGTCATCCTTTTCTTCATCCGATTCCTTTTTCTTTTTATCGTGTTCATCTTCATCAGATTTTTCATCCTCCTCGCTTTCCTTTTCATCTGAATCGGTTTTCTTATTTTTGTTCTTGTTCTTTTTAAATTCTTCTTCCATTTCTTTAAATTTCAATGTTAAATATCTGTAAAAACAGAAAAATATACATTTTAATATATTCGCAAAGACATAGACGGTTTTATTACTCACAGCGTGGCGGAACAAATTTTTAGGTCAACAAATATTGTTTGTAAAAGCGAATGTAATAAAATAAATATTCTAAAAAAGTAATTCTTACTTATCTACTAAAGGTCCACTGTAATCCTCTGGGAACTTGGGAGAGTGTGGTAATATGTATTTATACAGGCTTTCATTCAAAACGTAAAGTTGAGCGGTGGAAGAGCACTTTACGTTAAACCACCAGTCGCATGTTAGCGCAGCCTGAGAGAATATAGTTCCGTTTGGACACAAAAATGATGCCTGTCCTCCATTCAAATCGCAATAATGCCAAACCTGCAGAAACAATTACTCTATAAAACATTTAATACATCAACAATAACAACTGTTATATTATTAATGGTGTTGTAAAAATATCAATAAAAAGGTCACTTTATATTTAAATGCTAAAAGCCTGCTAATGAAATGATAAGAGATTTTAAGACTCCAATTATTATAACTAAACCTTGATAAGGTTTAGTCTACCGCTGGATTGGCTTCGATTTAGTTCAAGTTACAAATTTACAAAAATTAAGTCCATCTGGGATGAGAATGTGTTACCTTTTTTGCTGGCTTTTAAAATTTCTTATCGTATGTTTATTGGAATACCTGATTAAAATTATGAAATGAAATAATTGTTTCATACTTTTATCGCGTGACCAATCTGCGTCATGACAGTGAATTCTATATTCATTGCATAAGGAGTTTAAATTTACTTAATAATGAATCGAATTTATTTTAATAATTATTTCATAAAAATAATGATAACTAATTCAACTATTTATTATATAATGTACCTGGCATCTTGTTTCAGGATCAGCGAAAAATCCCTTGTATCTCTGAGTTTTGCAATCGAATTTTGTGTGGGGAATAACTGTTAAAGTTGGGTAGTCAATGCCAGGGCGGCCCGGCGTACCGCCTTCTTCATCAGACGTTATTGGCAGTGGAAATCGTTGACTGGTACCGCTTGTATAATCTGCAGAAAAAGAAATCAAAACTGAAAACTACACGAAATTAAAAGACATGAGTTCAAAAATATATAAAGTACAACAAAATTTTATCTTAAATTTTATCTAAACTTCCAACTTTTGTAGGAAAACGGTTTTTAGGTGAGATGCACGACGAAGAAAGTTAACACGGTGGATAAACACAAAAAACTTTTTCGCTCGTTTTAATTTACACTTTTAAGGTGAAAAAGAATTAAAGTGAATTTCGTTATCATGGATACGTACCATCTAAATGTTGTGATGGATTTTCTACTTCTGCCAAGTAACCTTCTTCATTGAAATCTGTGTCATATGGTAGCGGTGCCGTAGTATGGGGTATTATACGCTTCTCTGTGGTTACTGCACTTTTTGGAGCCTCAAAGGGAGCAGGTGAGCTAAGTACTAACGGAGTTTCGTTTTCGTTTTGTTGAAATTTTCCTTTTAAAGCGTTCAACGCTTGCAACAAAACACGTATTGAGGATCCCACATTTTCCTTGGTGATTGGATTTGGAATAGATTTGTTCAGTTGCAAAGAATTTAAAAGATCTGCAAGTGTTATTGCGTTGGCAGTTTCGATCTGTGGTTTAGTAGTTGGCCGATCATGAATGAATTGATAGTATTCCGGTGGCTCATTACTTTCTGGACCTGCGGATGCAGTTTCAATTTGTACTTCTTCTGCTTTTTCACTGTTATAATGTGCTGGTGTAGGCTCTGTCGGAGGTGGTGTGTAAATGGGTTGCATACTTGTTTCAGGCGTTTGATTTATTTGGTTTACTATTGGCTGAAAACCTGTCTCGATTACCGGCTCGGTCAAAACTGGTGAGGGGTTTTGTTTTTCATAATAGCTTTCGGAAATTGTGTTTGGTGGTTTTTTGGTTTTCACTTGATGTGTAGAAACTTCATCATAATAATATTGCGGCCTCGGTTTCGGTTTAAAGAATGGTGCATCATTTGGAACGTTGTAAGTTTTTTTCGGAGGGTTATTATATTCTACCTGGAAATTTCTAAAAGGTGGTGTTTGGTCATAAGGAACTAGCTGATATTTTATTTCTTCTCTTTCTGGGTAATACTGTGGATTGACACGTACGTCACCATTATAAACATTGACATGTGGCTTTCTAGGCGCATGCGAGTTGATTGGGATTTTAGGCTCTTTCGGTACGTATCTCCTGTATTCGTTCGCAGGATTTTCTACGTGATGCTCTAAAGGATTATGATTCGACGGTACATTTTGAAATATTATCGGATACCCTTCCTTACTATAAAATATTTTAGTTGGATTTGCTGATGCTATATTGAAATGCGTTAAACGGTTTCCTTGATAACGAGGAATATGTTGACGATTGTTTGTATAAATCAATTTCGGCCTACGTTGGTTTTCTTCTTCAATTGCGCTTGCTTCGACTATTTGGACTTTTTCTACTTCGACGCTCTTCGGGTTATATGCCTCTGTCGTCGGTGGCAGCAAATCGTTTGCATAGTAAAATGTCATGTACGGTATCAATCGCCTGTACCTCTCGTTAATACCCAATTTTGTTGAATTAACGTTCGTCAGTTTATTTATTTTTTCAATGCTCTTCTTTATAGTGTTTTCTTCCGCTTTTTGTCTGGATGGTGCAAATCCTTTTTGTAAATCAACCTTCATACCACCCACCATTTTTAGCTCCGGACTGTTTCCATTCGGAGATATCGATATTGACGTCACTAGTATGGGGATTGCTATAACAAAATGAACAAATACATGCTGTAGTTATAACTTCATATAAAAATGTAATTAAAAGTTGTAAAAATAGTTTGACAAATCATCTAAACGATTGAATACTTGTTGTTAAATAACATTATTTCGTATAAAAGATTGCGTTTAACTTGTTTTATTATCAATTAAGGATATCTTGATGACTCGCGTGTATGAGAATAATACTTTTGATTCTTAAACGGGCAGAAACAAATCATTGTATACTACACTTTGTAAGAAATGTCATTTTAAAAGAGCAACTGCTGAGTTTCTTGCCAGCTCTTCTCAGCAGAATTTGCCTTCCGAGCTGGCGGTAGCTTCCTCTCATAATATGACAATGTATAAATTTGACGTTTCAAATTATCTTTATTTTATAAGCAGGAACGCTTAAGCGTCTATGTGAATGAAGATATTTTTAACTTTCTTCCTTTTTATTACCAAACATGATAACATCGACTTTATTATAAGGTATAGTACACGCTTATAATAAATAATTTGTTAAAGTTTAAATACTATGATTTACAATAATAATTTGAACTGTTAAATATAAATAGCTTTAAATAAATAAGAAAAACACAATCTTATAGCACATCTAATTAAAAAGTAAAAAAAAAATATTTTTAATTCTTTCACAGCCTGCAACTGCCGTTATTTTGTCGTGCTCGCCCGAGTAAGTACCACCCCCCTAAACAAAGCTTATATATAATAAAGTTTGCACGACTTTCTGATTTGCTGAATGGCCATTCCTTCCCATTTCTTTTCCAATCCTTTTCGGATCGGATATTGTGCGTGTACATGACCGACGGGATCACTTAACATCAGGCGAACCGTCTGCTCGTTTGTGTTCTTTTCACAAAAAAAAAATTATCCCGTTATAGAGGTTGGTCAAGCTACACATAGTGTGAAGATTTTATTAAAATCAGTCCAGTAGTTTAGGAGTCCATCGCGAAAAAAAAACGTGACACGTTTAAGATTATAAAACAAAAGTGAAGTTTGTTTGGACAAACGCGCTAACCTCTGGAACTACTGATACGAATTGAAAAATTATTTTAATGTTGGTTAATCCATTTTTCGAGGAAGTATTTAGTTTATATAACATCATGCTATAACCAATAGATGCGGAACATCAACGAAAAATTTGCACAGGTGAAACCGCTTGTGGCAGGTTTTTTATAAAAAAATAAGTAAAGCATAGATTGAAAGAAAATAGAGACCAGTAATTAATAATAAATGTTGTTCGAAGAAAATAACATTCTTTATTCTTCTCCATAAATAATAGATTCATATTAAGTATTCATCCGTATTAACCATACGTAACAACTTGTTGAACACGTTTACCGGGTAACGTTTTTTCGCTTTCATTAGAATGTAATCCTTACATTAAGTAACTAATCGTATATTGTGGTGAGATTTTTACCAGCGAAGCGCAGCTTATGTGTATTACAAGCAACATAACTGTAAAATTATGAAAATCTGTTCAGTGCATTTTGCGTTAAACAGCCATCTTTAGAAAAACTTGTACGATTACATTCTTCCTCTTCCTCCTAGTCTTATTCCCAAATTTCTTGGGTTCGATTTCTAATCCAACCAAATATTATCTGAATATCGGCTTTAACACAGAGGGACTGGCATCTGACCTTCGCAACCCAAACGGAAAACTGTATTCGAAGGATGGATTAGTTGCCAGGATATTTGACGGCACTAATATTCCTTAACAACTGTCAAAGATGATCTAGACAACCGGAGCCGATTTTTTACATGCCCATCGGACGATGGACGGACCATCTTTCATTTTAGGCAATCAGGTGATCAGCCCGAAATCAAACCCAACCAAGAAAAAACAACACGAAGTCGTTATCCGGGGTTCGAACCCACAACCTCTGGTTTGTAAAGCAAATACCCATTCCACTAAGCTATGGAGGCGGTTTGTACGATTCCAGGCCACACAGTAATAAAATATAATATAGAATAAATTTTCAGGTGGACGAGTAGACCATAAGGCCTACTTATCTTTAAATAATTTGTTGATTGATATCGAACCAAGCTGCTATGTAATTTGCGTAAGCATCAATTTTAGATTATCATACTATCACAATATACACGTATAGGACTTGTTAATGTGGGGTGGCGTATCTACCAAATCAAGTAGGCCAATGAATACAAATAAAAACGTTTGAAAAATATGTTCTCTCGCCTGGATAATGAAATAAAAACGTTTATAATAGCAAATTGTTTGCCGTGTGTGACCAGCCTTAATGAGAACTTGCACAGTCACAACGAAATAAATGGTGTTTTATCCGTAACTGATCTATTTAATCCTTTAAATTTAGCATTCTGATTTAATTAATCCTTTTGGTCTATATATTACAAATATTTTAGTGGAACGTGTACTCTAAGGTATCTCTCTGGATTCTTCTTCTAAGGTATCGATACAACCAGTATTCTTTAACAACGTGGAATGTGGATGTGAATCAACAATTTTTCAAGACTTCATTTCATCAAAGAAGGGAAGGAATCCTATTTACACTGATAGATCTCGAACTCTATATGGAGCATTATTCGCATAAGTAAAACCGGACGTTTTTTCTCTCCAGGCTTAACGATGTACTTCACATTTACTATACGGCACCAGTGGCTGCTGCCAGATTTTATATATTTTTTAATGTGACAGTGCGAAAGTAGGGTTAGGCCAGACAGAGGCTTATATTTTGTTAGCTGGCGAAACCATGGATAATAGTAAGCAACTGGTAAATAAACAACAATCTTTAGGTATCAGTCGTGTGTTTCTTAAAGGTTAAATATTTGATTTAAACAGAAATTCTATCTACGCCAATAATGTACATATATTTTCCTAAATAATAAAACACGTTCCCAAAAAATAAACATCTGACCAATGCCTAAATCAATCAAAAGATAAAGAATTATATCCTGAATCTCAAACTAATTCCGGAAAAATGTATGATGCTATATATTCTTATCAACATCGTACTGACCGAGTAAGTTTGGTTAATTATACGGAATAATAACGTATCCTAAGGTTCCCTTGAAAAAGTAACTCCAGAGACATTAATGTATCTTCTTCCTCTTCTTCCTCCTAGCCTTTTCCCAAGTTACTTGGGGTCGGCTTCTAATCCACCCAAATATCACCTGAATTTCAGTTTTTACGCAGAGCGACTGGCATCCGACCTCCGCAACCCAAAGGGATAAACTGAATTCGAAGGA
>JAOCPS010000033.1:1175807-1196157 GCA_025505425.1 Graphium colonna | reverse complement strand
GTGATTTTTAACATTTCAATCAGATGAGAGCGATTGGAAGCGAATAACTTGAGGTCATCCATGTAGAAAAGGTGGGTGGACACTATTATTATTATTATTAAATATAATTTAATTTAATTAATTTACAACATTATATTTAAAATGAAAACAATAATTAGAGATGTTATTCTTCCAATTATTCAAAAGACTTATTAAGAAAAACATAAAAGCTTTTTAAGCTTATGAAACTAAAACTTTGTTTTACACTTTGTAAATAATCGATAAACGAGATAATGAAGAAAGTCATTGGCCATCACAGCATTTACAATGATCCATTGTATGTAACGTAATTTTAATATAGTCAAAGAAGCGGAATGATATACAAAGGTAGGCGAATCAATTTCTTCCCAATTTTGCCAATGTGCTCCGACCTTGCTGCAGCCAAAACTGTTTTAAAGGACCTGGAGGCAAAATTATAATTCTTTTTTAAAGCACGAGACCGCTGTGGCCCAGACTCGATAGCAATCTTGCTTGTGGCAAGAGAGAAACCAGAGTTTTGACTTTTCATCGATGGGGACGACCGAGGCTGGAACATTTAGTTCCATATCTTGAAGCATCACATCGGCGATAGAGTCGGCGCTCGGATCATCCAGTGGGAAGCAAATCTGCTGCTAGGGGAAGGATGTAAAAAAACCGATTCCCATCCCTTCCAATATCCCAATCTCAGCTCAGCAGACCTAAAGTGCTATACAAGGCACTTAGCTGCATACAGCAATGGGCACGTGATAGGTACCTCACTCCGAATCAAACAATGGTCGGAGGTTCTTAAAGGAGCGTCGACGGAGATCTTATAATAATCCGGGTGAGTGTTCAGCAGAAGATTCAACAGTGAGGTGTTTGATCCAACACATTCGGAATTCGCGTAGACGAAACTTTTCAAGACTTTTTTAAGACTTTCAAGCCCACCGAGATGTAAAGAACAGATATCCTCCCTGACGCACACACTCCGGCTCGGAACACAAATGAGTATTCTAGCTTGTACCCCGGTTAACTAAGACAGGAAGTCAATCTTGAATCAGGCGGAAGAGATGTCTCGGTAAGGAAGATCAAGGCCGGCTTTGCCTTCTCAAGATGGCAGTGGACGTCATTTCAGTTGAACTGTCCCCACGTTTAGACTATGTTTAGCTATCTGACCGTGGACACCCAGCGGGGGATTCTTCAGAGATCTAGTACTCTATTGGGGCTTAGATGTTTCTTTACCGCTTTCATTTGGGGGAGAGAGAAGGGGGATGGGCAACCGGCCACAAGCACTCACCGGCCTAACTCAGGAGCTCGCAAGGAAGGGGCTTCTGTAAGTTTGTTGTATTCACCCGGTTCGAACCCTGCTCCCAGTACTTCTGGTACTATCACCGTAAAATATCCCTTAAGGAGCCGAAATTCGTCATTTCACTTTAAAGTTACAATAATTTGATTTGCATAAGTACCTTAATATAACACCTTAATTATAACAAACTGCACAGCGGAACGATGTATATTAAAAAATTAAGTATAAGGAAATTTCACTATTAGCAGGTTGACATAACTCTAAGGCCCCTACATCTAGGCGCTCTGGGCAAGTCATTCATTTGACACACTTTTGTATTTTACCTATAAACTTAATAACCAACCATCAACTTATTTATTACTTGAACTATCGCTCCTTAAGAAATGTTAACTTACGAAAGTATTACCGTTGGGTTTTGTATTACTGATGTGATCATTAAACTGTCTGATACTAATTTAAAGGGATTTTGAACAAGAGAACTGCTTACATCCGTGCCTACACTTCACACTCGGTTACTAGCGCTACTAAAGTGCGAAGTTGTGCCGTGCACATGGGCCCCGTGCTCGAGGGGCCCTCGGACCCTCATAAACAACTTAAAAGTTTGCTTACCTTTAAAACATAAATAATAAAAATAGCAACTTTTATCATGGCAATTCATTGAAAAGAATAAAGGACAATTCAAATTCTAAGCTAATTCAATTTCAAACTCTTATGTATACTTATTGTTGGTTATGATGATTTGTAGCCAACTCAAAAGAAACGCTATACCCAGGGGCGGCTGGTAAATTATGGAACTAGTGGTGCAACTTGCTTTGTGATTAAATAAAATGTAATTATTAGGATTAATAATTTCTGCTTCTGTATTAATCGATCTTGTACTAAGAATAATACTAGGAAAATAAAATAATGCAAAAGCGCTTTCATCCACAAAATCTCTTCACTTTTCTGAAATAGTTCATTTTAAACCGACCTACAAAAAAGAAAGAGGGTTCACAATTCGGATGTTTCTATTTTTTACGTTTGCGCCTATCTCTGTTATTAATTAACCGATTTTAAAAATTAACTTTTTATCTGATAGAGTATTCTTCCGAAATAGTAGATAAAAGTCGGTTCAGTAGTTTGTTTTTAAAATTAAAATAACAGAGAAGATATATTTCGAAAGTAAACTTAAGGCGCTTGAGTCGGTTTTTGTAATTTTCTGAGAAAATATGCTTGTTCGTTTTAAAAATTAGGGGATGGCCCTTGGCTTGACAGTTAGACAGAGTAGGCATGTGCCTAGGGTCCCCGCATGGTTTATGAGCCCAAGACACCGAGAAAAAAATTGAAAATGTTTAAGTGAGTTCAAATTTAAATTAGGGAAGAAAAAAATGTTAATTTCTATAAAATCATGTATAAAAAAGTAAAAATAGTAGAAAAATATATTTTAGACAGTTAAAAAAGCGTGAAGGGCCCCCACAAATCGCTTTGCTTAGAGGCCCCAGCTTGGTTATTCCGTCACTGGATAGTGTAGGTGGTCAAACCTAAAAACTTTTATTACAGTTATTAAAAAGTCAACGTCAAAGTTAATGCTTAATTCCACAGTAATTCATAAGTATTAAACATCATTAAAAGTCGGTCAGCTTTTGATCTACTTGCTTACAGATCGGAGCATGAAGGTCGTTGTTTACGTAGCATGCTCTGATGCTAAGCTTGTGAACGCTGGTATCTCACATGGCGGCGTGCTATCTTCCACACTGTTTCTCATGCATATAAATGACTTGTTGCGCATCAGTAACATTTATTGCTATACCGACGACAGTATAGTTGATGATCGACTCCACACAACTCCTGTAACTTCTGCAGAAGCAGAAATATCATGCATTAAATTAAAAGTATTAAAAAATTACTTAAGAAATATTATGGGCCAATCTCGACTCCAACATTAATCCTATATATCAATCGAAAACAAAGCTGCATCAAGCCTCAAATTAACCGAACCTATTTTGCAAAAACAAAAGCTATAATTTTGCGAAAACTAAAGCTATAATTTTGCGAAAACTAAAGCTATAATTTTGCGAAAACTAAAGCTATAATTTTGCGAAAACGAAAGCTAGAAAAAGGTTATAAATTGATATTTGCTTTCTTGACAGTATTCATGTTTTCCTCACCAATTTATATTTTTCTATAGTTAAGTTCGCTGTTTAAACCTATTCGTATATATTTTTATATTTTCTAACTTGTTATTGTAATTGTAATGCACATGCAGTATTTTATTCTAAATTTATTTATTTTTAATTTATTTCGGCTGTCATTTTTTTTACATAATGTGATCATGTGTCGGATGTGTAATGTAAAATTTCTTTTTAGCTGTAGTAGCGTTCACGTGTAAATGTGCGTCACATATGTTATGCAATAATAATAAAATACCGTTTTCACTAAAATATATAACTAACATATTGTTGTTTATTTTAGTTACATATTTTCAGTGAACACGGTTGTATGTGAACTTATTTAGGTTAACCTGTACCTTTTTTATGTCTTTATTTGTTAATTGTTTTCAATGTCATATAATAAGTGTTCAACGTACATACCCTCAAAATCCTTTTAGTTTATTTCGTTTTATTGTTTAATACCTATATTATTCGTTCGTCGTTATTGGTCGTCGCGTTATGGAGTATCTGTTAACACCAATAAATGTCAGGCGATGGTGGCTGGAAGTCTACGATTATTGACGAAGATTAATTTTCCTAGTTTACCCTCAATCCGTTGTAACAACATCAATATTCCTTTTACAAAATCAATTCAAAATCTAGGACTCATGATGAACAGTACAATGAATTGGACAGATCAAGTGACTGAAGTTAGCCGGAAGGTATTTGGATCTTTCCTCCCACTGAAAACTGAAGTTATGCTAGTACAAACTCTTGTATTACCGATCATTGATTATGCAGATGTCTGCTACCCAGACTTGAATAAAAATCTTCTTAACAAGCTAGAGCGCCTATACAACAATTGCATCAGATATATTTTTGGTCTTAAAAAAATTGACCACATCTCTCAATATCGTTCTCGGCTTAAATGGCTAATGAAAGGCGTAACTCTAGACTTCTGCATGTTCTTTTCTCGATTTTAAATGATCCGTCTACTCCGTCTTATGTTAAAGATAATTTTCAATATGTTTTGTTAAATAATGAAAATTCGGTAACTCTTTCACCGTTCAGGCTACACTGCTTTGGAACTCCTTGCCAGAAGATATCCGTAGGGCCCCAAATAAGGCCCCTTTTAAACGATTGGTCCGTTTATTTTTGCAAAACGGTTAAATAATAATATATGGCAAATGTTAATGTACTTTATCACAATCGTTTATGTAAGTCGATGTATATGTTTATGTTTCTTATTTTAGTATGTAACCAATTTGTATGTAATTGTTTGTATTGATGCGTTTAATTTTGTTGTATTCAGTTCGTGACTGGATCAATCCTAAACAATTAAGTTAGGGGCCCAGGTTTTATTTTTGCACAGGGGCCCTTGGAGACCTAGCTACGCCACTGGCCATATACTCTGTCTAAAAAAGACTTCCCCGTATCAGTTGGACAATTTGAAAATAGACTGTTACTTTACTTTAGATAAGGTTTAGTTTATAATCATATTGCTTAAATTAAGTTGTCTTCCCGAAATAAGCTGCAGGTGGATTGCTAGTTTAATCATTATTTAAAAACATAATTTTAATGTTATAGATTTCATATTTTTTAAAAAATACAAATATATTGTATTTTGCATTCTGTCACTATTAATCAATTTATAAAGTGGATAGTTTGTCTAACTAACCCAGAATAGTAAGGAGGCATATTACAAATAATAGCATAGAGCTAAAAATTAGTAGGAATGTTCGGAATACCATTCTAAAAATAAATGTCAAAAATTCTAATTATATAGTCAACATTACTTAAATTGTTTAAAATTAGAGGTCGCTTTCTATATGTTTTGTTCAAGAACCAATTACCTTCCTTTTTGAATTTCTTGAACGTGCAATCTTTATTGTCAACTTTCATAAACATACCCGCCGTTTATCACAATACTTCTGGGTGCTTCTTTTTTATTTCTGGAAAGAGCGCCCATACGAGGGCCTCATTAGGGTTGCAATTCAATTTTAGCAGCATCCTAGAGTACATCCACAATACAAAGTCAAGCAATAGAATGTACTTATAGAACTTTTGGTCTAAGTTTAGGAGGATGTAGGGTGGGATAGGACACATAAAATTCCGTCGCACAAGAAATCTCCATCTGACCGTCTACTTTTCTCGCAGTGCAATACTTTGTCGCATTAGATTTTCAATATTTCGATTTATGGTTATTTTTAACAAAAATTTCTACTTGAATAAAAAGTAAAAGTTGTCAAAAGTGAAGAAAAATATTCACTACTTAGAAGTGCGCGCGGTGCCCCCTAGATCACGGCGATCCTGACGGACCCTGATGGTGAATATGAAACTAAGGTTTAAAGTAAAAATAATAAAAGTTTTAACTCGATGCTATTCACCTGTGAAGAGTTGCATGCAACAGAGATGATTAGGTAAATTGTTGGAAACCAGCAAATTATAAAGACACTTTACTTACGGATATAGCAAGTTATATAAAAGCTTTTAATAAAGAAGAACGATTAGGTGTCGATTGCTTAGGACATTAGGAAGTGTTGATCCGGCCCTCTTACCAACCTTCCGCGCGTTATTAGGTTTGGTCAACGCAAAACGGAACAAAATGTAAAAGAGGTGGTATCTATAGGCGCTAATCTATGTGCAAAATATATTCTTTCAGTTGAAAATATATTTAAATCAATTCTTAAATGGCGGATTTCATTGTAACAAATATTTAAAAAATTGAACTTATTGAAAATCTCCTTCTTTCATAAGTTGCCGAACATTTTAATTTAATCGTTGTTTTACCTGCATATTTGAAAAAACCCTAAATTTATCCACAATTATACTAAGTAAAATTATACTAGAAAGCGGGCGGGAGAAAAGCGGGCATCGTGGAAACCTAGGGGCTATTTAAGAGCTGCAACGTTACCCACACTTGGGAAAAAATAAAAATCCTTTCAAAGTATTTTCTTGTGTTGACATACTTTTGGATATCCAATAGGTTACATACTTAGTTGGAATACTAAGGGTAAATATAATTATGGGGTTTTAGTGTGATTTTTTTTTGGTTAAGCCAATAGTTGCTTCATGGTTGGGTTAGGACAATGCGGGCTGATTAACTGATTGAAAAAAAAAACTGAAAAAAAAATTGCTAATTAAACGGTCTAATAGAATTGTATCCTATGGACTTCCACAAAGTAACGCCTGATTCTATTAACTATTGAAAATAAAGATCAGCCATGCGACGGGATGGGCATATGGAAAGTCGGTCCCGCTCTTCGCTACGGTCGCGTCGAATATCCCTACCATCGGGAACAAAGAGTGCGCCTTTGCTTAGTTCACTATAATGTCCTGCGTAGTTGGCAGATCTCCGAGTAGATTTGCCGCCGTGGACGTAGTTCTCGTGAAGTAATTAATAATTTGCAGTTTTCAGATTATTTCCTTTAGTTGGGCCGCAAGTCTTTGCTCCTCCCAAATTAAATGATTTTAGATCGGCGGTACCCTACGTTTTGATACCTTTTGCGAATGTATAGTAAATGCGACACCAACGACCTTGTTGATTGCGAAGACTTAGTAGGCAGATTTTGATCTTCTCCAAGAGATTGCAGGCTTCAGTATTTGGTATTAATTTCAACGTTATACCGTTCGTGAGAAAAAAATCTCGACGGACAACGAAATGACCTTATAAGGGTTCCTTTTTTCCTTTAAGTGGTAGGAAAACCTGGTAAAAGTGTAATTGTTCAGATTTACCTAAACTGAATGAAACATTTTGGTAATTTTATAAGTTTAATATTTTAACTTTTAATACATAACATTTACAAAATAAATTCTCTTATAATGTTTTATTGTTCTAGTTTCTTTTCACAACTTTACCAAACAACTTAGGTCATACAGAGAAATGTCATTTAGCCCTATACTTAAAATAAGAGTCAAGTGGCATCTCTCAGTGTGGCCTTTGTACTAAATATTTAATCGGATATGACATTTTTTTTTTTATTGTAACAAGAAGGAGAAATACAACAATTACGTTAAATATAAATTTAAAAATGCAATATATAATCACATAATTACTGTGTAACTTTTGTTATAACAAGATACTAAGTTTTAAATTTAACTATTAGAAGTAAGATTATTGCTTTAATTTATTTTTTTATATTATACTTAAATATGTTAGTAAAAATAAAGACTAATCATGTTCTTAAAACATTTACAACATTTAACATGTCTTAATAATATTTCTTAGGCAAAAAGATGGTAATAGTTGCTTGTAGGTGCATAAACAAATTTCAAATTAAAAAAATTAAAACTGAAAAAGAGTACTATCATTTAACAATCGCCCCTTCGCTTCACTCATACACTCGACCTTCAGCTCTCGTGCACCCGTTTCGCTCCGGACCTTCGCGAACTTCTGGCTATGCGCTTTTAAATTGCACTCTAGGTGTAGGGCAGACTAGTGCCGTGAGGAGTCGGGGTTCATACAAATTATGAACTTATTTATTTTTTTCAAAAACTAATCATTTAAACTTCGCTTTATATACGGGTCTTATGAATTACGGTTCTCAACAGATTAATTTTTTTTACGTTCATTTTGCTTATTCACTAACGAGTAATCATAACCAAAAAGATATTTTTATTAAAATGTTATTTGATCAGATATGAGATCAAAATATTAAATAACTATTTCTATTATAAAATCTAAATAACCATAAAATTCTGGAACTAGGCATTAAATACCTATAATTTTAAAACTTCTATTTTCATCGAATATACAGAGGAAAAACTACAAAATTTTAATTAATAAAGTTGGAAGAATATATTTAATATCGAATTTAAGATATTTTAAATTGTGAACAATTAATTTGTATCCCCTTAATACTATTTCTTACTTATTTTCAATAACACAATATCTGGGCTCCGATAATTTATGTGTTGCTCATCCTCAGGAATTTTTACTACATGAAACATTTCTGTAAGCTTTTCATAAAACTCACTCCACAGTCTTTTCTGAACTTCTGTATCACGTAATTCTTGTGTCAGATAAATAGTTGGTTTCTTCAAAATTGTATCATTTAAATATCGCAATGTATCAAGTAAGGGTTCTAAAGCCTGAAAAATATGGGTCATTCAAATACAAACATATTAAAAATAACATATACTTAAACATACAATTTTCAAATAAAACAAAATAACTACAAGCAACTCAATATAATATATCAAGTTTTAAAGCACTGTTCTACGTACTAAAATTAAGCTCAATTCTTATTAGGTAATTTTCTTAAATAACTTTGCTTACGATTTTTACTTAAAAATAATTTTAATCAATAGAGAATGTTTAATTATAAGATACATGTAATTAAAAATTTGGAGAAATTATTAATATTGTGTAGTTTGAAAAAAATACTGAAATCGGCCATAATTCCTCTGGGAGCATTACTGACGTGCGAACGCTAACGCGTCCCCGTAAACCTAGACGGTTTAAAGTAAATAAATTGAGTGATTTTGCAAAATAAAACATATATGCCAAAAATAGGTTAAATAGACAGACAATAGCGTAAAGGTTGAAAAAAAACAATGGCTATTAGTATGATACATATTAATCATTTTTATATTTTCTTTTCATAAAAACATATTTTTTCATTCCATTTCTTTTTACAAATATTTTATCATTTTCTGAATTCAGAATTAATTACAAGTATTTACAAGTAAATATAAACAATCCAAATCAAAATTTGTTTTTTTTTAGCAATTAATAATTTTAGTCTAATTTTGGATTACACATGTCTCATAAATAAACATTATCTATCAATTAAAATTATTTGCGAGTAAAAGTCGTAAGCAAAGTGATCTCAGAAAATTACCTTGTTTGCTATCACAAAATTAAAACAATTATCAAATATCCTTAAATTAAAAAAAAATTGTTTGCAATGCCTTTAAGCCATATTTTTGTTGCAGAACATAGTGTAATAATTCATACCGTACTTACATAATTTCATCACAAAGCAAATGATAATACTGATATCCATGAATGAATTTCTACATGTGCCTTGACAAATAAATATATTTTGTATATATCCCATAATGACTGGTGATTAACCTCTATAAAATTAATAATACTGATGGTAATGGACCCATATCCCAAACAAAACTAAATATTTATAATATTATATGTATTCAAATAAAATAATAATATTAAATCTAAATTTTAGGTCTTTAGTGACTAAGATATGGATAAGTTACAATAAGAACTCATATTTACTATCACAAGAACACAATTTTACAAGAATAACACATACCATGCCCAGAGCAAGCAAAACATAGTCATCTTGTCCAAAATAGAAAAACCACTTCCATGCCAAAGATTCTTTCACCAAAATCTACTTAAAATTAAATACATGCAAATATAAACTTATCCAACTATCCTGATAATACCTATAAGGTGTCTAAATACTAGGACGATACAAAAATATATCAATATTTAAAACCTTTTATATTTTGGCTTAAAACATGTAGCTTGTTAGGTCTAATCATTGCCTTAATATGCTGTTTGTTTCAATTATTTTTGTGATAAATGATTTTACAAGTTCATCCTTATATAACTTCTATATGTTTAATTTTCAATTAACTGTGCTATATTTTTAAGAATAATTCTTTATTATATTAATACATATTCAAGCCATAAATCAGTTTCACCAAGTCAAAATGTTTATACTAAACAATTATCAATCAAAAAACTGAACATTGCTGTATTTGACACAAAACATGCATTATGAAGCAAGAAATAAATAAAACCATTAATTAACAAACAAGGCAAACAAATAAGAGTAAATATTTCATAACATAGGAATCTTGTTATCAATTACATCTTCATAGTAAACACAATCAGCTAAAACAACCATATCAAACTCTTGCTTATGTATTTCAGAATTGTTGTCACCCCAAACTAACACCTCCGCTATGGCATAGCCCCCCATACTACCAATTTTTTGCTTATTCTCACTGATGTTCAGTCGTAGTAATGGTAAAGCTTCAGGCAAATCAGTTAAAGTCACTTGTGCACTGGAATAAATATAAAAACAATAACAAAAATATCCAAATGAAAGCAATATTATTTGAATTGTTTTTAAATAATATGACATCATTTGTATATTGTAATGAAACAAACCCTAACGTCGCAGCTGTCAGACCAACAACACCTAGTCCTGATCCCAACTCTAATACTCTTGTGCCACTTAAAAAATCTGGTCTTTCTTGACATATTGTTTCAAGGTATTTTGCCAAAACTAAAGATGCGTCCCATACAACACAATTCACATCACCTTCTAGTTTCTGATAAATTTTTAAGGTCTTCAAACATATTTCAATGTCAATTTCACGTGGAAAGAGATCATTTGTTGATAAACTACCTCTTCTGTAAGACATTTTCATTTAAAATTATCTACAAGATTAAGATCACAATATAAAAACACAAAGGCAATTAACATTTATCTATAAATAGTTATGTGGATAATGAAGTAGGTACATGCAAAAATCGCTTTAACGCCGTCTTAGACGGTTTACAAATTACAAGTTTAATGTCTCATAAAATTTGAAAATTTTGAGCTGTTTTGTCAGATGTCAACGTAAATGACGTAAATAAAAGTTGCCTGTAGTTTGTCTTTATTGAAAGTAATGATTTTAAAATGTGACGGATATTTAATGGAATATACTTAAAAATATTGCTCCTAATTTCTATATCGAACGACAATGATTTAACCAAAAACAAATATTCCATAACCTTTTATTAAATTCATAATATTTTATAGTGCCAATTAAAAACAATGTATTATACAAAAAAACTTTGGGAACATTTCGAAATCCCTTACACGCAGCAACAATGTTAAAAAATATCGTCCCTAAATTGTATATAAAAAATAGAAGCCGTTCGTTGCTTTTAGAAATATTTTAAAACTTAATAAACCCTCATAATGTGCAATTATGAGAAATAATGTAATGAATGCAATAATGAAAATTTAAATGAAATAATTATGCAATATCCACTATGCTGCTTGATTTCGTTACATTGATAAGTAAAAGTTGTAACGTAATTCGTAGCACTTCAATTTCAAGTAACCCATTTCGGAGTACGCCAACGCATTATGACAAAGTTGCCAGCTAATAAATCTATAATTAATTATAATATTCTATTTGGTAATACCTAAATCATATGACAACAGTCATTCATCTAGAATCGCGAAACATGGGTGGAACTATGGCTCTTTTATGCTTATCCCTTGTTTTATCAATAATTGGTGAGTAATGATGCTGTTTTACTGATTTATATATTAATACAAAAATTATAATATTATATGTACCGTGAATGTTTATCATAATATGTTTTAAGGGGCCAATGCTGCTGGGGAGTTTAGTGTACTTCACAGCCCAGACTCCCTCAAATTTTCGGGAACTACCAAAGTTGGAGAGAGCCTTCTTAAAGAAATATTCTCGGCATCCTTTGGCCTCTCTGTTGAAGAGGTAATTTAAAAGTTCATCTTCTATTATTTCTAATTTTGTATTGATTTTTGTTTCTACATGAGCAATTTTTTCAGAACTCTGATTGGAATGGATTAACTATTGTAGATCCCTTTAACACCCCAGAAGCTATCGTAGAAGTTTATATTGAAGGAGTTTCAAGCCTTGGTAATACTGTAAGTATATTTATCTCAAGCTTAAATTTGACCTTACATAATTTTTATAGTATATTGTATTATTCTTCAATGTAGAAAGTATTTTAGTTAATATCATGAATTCAGTAAAATAAGCTTTCCATTACAGCAGTCTCCATTAAATCAGTAATTTTATAGAAAATTTAAGGTGTGTTAGTTACCTCAAATATTTCTAACACCTTTACATGGCAAGATGCATATAAAGATGTTAGAAATATTTAAGGTATCAGTTCTAATAAGATTAAAAAAGAAACACTAACTGTTTTAGGCTGAACGTAAAGCAAAGAATTATCCGCTTGTGGTTGATGAATATGAACCTGATACATTCTCAGAAGTCAGTCACAGAATTAAGCAGCGGTTTACGAATGGAGGCAACATTCTTGTTGATGTTAAGTTATCTGACCCAGGAACGGTAAGATTAAGCTGATATTATTGTTTAAAATCTGCTTTTTATTCTATTACATTTTGCTGTTAAGTATTTTCTTCTGATTTTATTTTTTGTGATAAGCCTTTTGAATTTTGATAATTCACAACCCTGCTTAACCAAATAACATTAAATATATATTTCAAGAACAAAGGGTTTTTTACATATCTTAAGTTTTTTCGCTATATGTATAACAGCTGTTTTATATACTAGATTTGTATTTAAGAAACAAATTATATTATTTTCATATTGTTCTCTATTTATAGTATATACTTTTTAAGTTATTTATATAATTTTCAGTTCCAATCATATTTCGGAGTATTCATAGTATATAATTTTCTCTATTTATAGTATATAATTTTTAAGTTATTTATATAATTTTCAGTTCCAATCATATTTCGGAGTATTTGGTGAAGTGGTCCCACCCAAAGTTACTAAACAGTCACTGCAGCACTTAAAACTCAATGTTGAAGAAGACTACCAATTTTTGGCTGAACTTGAAGCATTGAAAGCCTTCACTAATAAGGTGAAATAATTAATAATTTTCCAGGAAATCCAAATAATAAAAAAGAAATGTCTGTGTTAGTTTAAGCACAAGACTATTTATAGATCACCAGCTGGCACAGTTAAAATTTAGTAAAGTTCTTGGCTTTAGCGTCACAGGTCATGTGTTTAATTGCCATCCGGTAACAATTATTTCTATGGCATACAGGTAATTGTTTCTGATCTGAGTGTTTGTATATGTGAAATTTATGTATGTGAATCACCCTTGCAATACAAGCCATTGAAATTACAGTGAGGGCAATTTTTTTTAATGTCTCTTTGTATATCCATAGGTTCAATCTGGAGCAGTAAGTGCGGACAACATTGTTGACTTCTATAACTTCAGATTCCGTTCCCTTCATGCCCTATCTGACTTCCATGGTCCTAACTCTTTGCAAACTAAGGAAGCAAAGAAACTGCTTGGTAAGATTAATAAGACAATTTGTTTTTAACTGACTTCAAAAAAAGTTCTCAATTTGGATGTTTCTATTATTTTTTTTATATATGTTTGCATGTATCTGCACCATTTATGAACCGATTTTTAAATATTTTTTTTCCTATGATTGGTTACATAACCCATTTCGATGTCCCTATCAAGTGAAAAAAGGAAATGTAAAATTTTTAGAAAAATCAGTTTACTAGTTTGCTGTTAATATCAAAATAAATTATAGGAATGTTTGTACATATCTCCTCCACTTATTAACTAATTTTAAAAAATTCATTTTTATCTGATAGCGTCCATTATGGTCCCACAAAACTTTCATAAAAATCGGATCAGTACTTTGTTTTAAAATTCAAATTACAGAAAAGATATGTTTCCAAGATACATTTTGAAGGCATTTGAAATCTGTTTTTGTATTATTTTTTGAAAATAATCTTTTGTTATTTACAAACTATACCTGTATGAAAACAATATATTGATAATCATAACATGTTTTTATATTAGAGGTCATTCATGGTTCATTTGTATTCATAAAATTACATTAAAAATTTTTCAAATGTAATATGACGTCGTATCTTATTCTAGATCATTTTTTGACATGTAACATTTAAGTTTATTGAGTTTCAGTGTGAGATCTTAACAAATTATAACTTTTTTGTAGGAGATGCCCTTGACGAGCTGAGCAAAGCTTTTGTTAAGGCTTACGATGGCGCCGTTATGGTAACAGCAGTTTGTACCGATGTAGCACACACTCGTCGTGCTACTCGTGCTGCAGTTGAACCTAAAGAGGAGGTATATAATATAGACGTATTTCATTTACTTAAAAAAATCTCTTGATTGTCATTTTTTTTGTTGATCCTGCGGTTCTTGTTTTTGACTTAGTTTGCTACTTTAATATTAGATTTTTTTTCTAAGTGACATTCACATTTGATGATAAATATTACAAAAATATTAATTTTTTCTAGGTCTCACAGGACGATGCCTACTCTGCTGACTATGCAGCAATCTTCAACATTATCCTTTGGTTTGGTGTTGTGTTCACATTCACACTTATCGCAATTGTTTATGCCATCATGGATATGGATCCAGGCAGGGATTCTATCATCTACCGTATGACTAACACTAGGATGAAGAAGGATAATTAAGAAAAAATGGGTTAAATTATGACTTTCGAGTCTAATTCCTAGTTGTATTAGTAGTACTGTAGAACACATTTTGCTTCTTAATTTAATAGCAACATCTGTTTAGCGGAAGTATTATTCTCGGATTCTAAAAATTTTGAAAGCAATCTATGCAATTACCTTAAGTTATTATATGTACATAAGTGTAAAATAATTTATGTGAGATATATTGCTTCATTGAATTGGTTGTTTTTCTCGTTTCATCCTGCCAGTTTTGTTAAGACTTGGCTAACTTATATCTGAATATTGTTAACCTGTAATATTTTTAAATTATTTACTGTTATATTGCAACATGCTATGGGGGCAGTTTATTAAAGCAAGAAATGCTTACGAAATTATAAATCGAATTGTGTATCTTTAAAAAAAATCATGTTACAAAAATATTAAGTTATGTTGGAAATAAAAATATGTAAAAAAATGTTAATATTTTTATTTAAGCATTTTATTACAATTATTAAATAAGTTAAATATATAAAGGATTTACCTAAGGCACCATGATCAAAGTTTTGAATCAGTCTATTTCTACAATTTAAAAAGCATTTTTCTAAAATTTGAGAAAAACATTGTATGAATAGAAATCACTGTAGTACTAATTATTGAAGTAGTACAAGTACAGCAATTTCTTATTATAGAACTCACATTCACTCAAACATCAGTGAAAGCAAATATTAGAGATATCTATCATTGTTTGCAAGTATTTGTCTTATAAAACTTCATAGTTTAATGCTATGTATAAAGTAAAATAACATTTTATTTTAATATATTATTAGGTTATTAAAATTGCTTCAATTATATGTTATAGTAGTGAACATAAATATATTAAATAATGTAGAAGCTTGTTCAATATATTTATAAACTGACCACTTTTAAAGTTTTATAGAATAAAATTGCTAATTGACCATAATATGAAATACAGAATTAAAATTAGTTTCAGTTGATCTTCTCTTATTTTAAGTTATTAGTAATCTGACAAAAATATTTACTGTGCACCATAAAAGCATACCAGTTTGGCAATTAGCCAATTTCATTTTAATTTTTTTAATACAAAAACTTACACTAAATTAATTAATAACTTTATTAAATTATCTAGTACATTAAGTTACAAAAATATTTATTTGTAAATATCTAAGGCACTTTTTATAAATATAAATTTATAAAGATAAAATTTATTATTATGTGTTTAAAAATAACAATAAATCATGAATCCATAAAACGAAAAAGTAGAATATGTAACACATATTACTTATATAAAAAGTCTGTCTAGTTACTATTACATACATAATTTGAGAATTGCTCTTAAGAATGTCAAAACTAAATAGTTTTTTCAGATCATTGTTACATTCTTATATAGTATTTAAAAACATTACCTTTACTTGAGAAAAGTATATTTATGTAATTAAAACAAGTTTGGGGAAAGGAGAACATGGCAGCGTAGTAGTCTTAGTTTATTAGCATAGTAGTGGACATTGGTATGTCGTTTAAAATATCAAAAAAATATAGTGATACAGTAATTGGAATAACACTGTCCTTACAGGTTCCATTTTTGTCAAGAAAAATATTATAGATTTTTTTTTATATTTTCAAAACAGTTTAGATATAATTTGTAAGGATATTGTTACATCAGGTAATAATTATAACAAAATTTGTGTGTTATAAACCACAATGCAAGTGAAACAACATTTACATCAACACATTGATTAAAACACAAATAACAGAATATAAATGTTATACAGTCGGCTGAAGCGAGCCATCACTTAAACCCTACTCAGCAGCTGGCTGTAATGCGACATGCGATAGATGGACAAAAAAGAGGCAACGAAAAAGTTTCATTATGAAAAGAGGGAATCATTCAATTTATTAAATTTTTGTTGTGTTACTAAGACGGGCACATTTTAGTTGTTGCATACTTTACAGCAAGTTGAGTGCCAATATAGCATTTCATAGTAGATATTGATATATTCTTTAAAATATTTCAAGGTTCAAATTGTATACAATTGGCGAGCATTATGGCAATTTGTTGGATTTAGAAATATGCGTGGCACTTTATGTAGAAAAATTATTAATTCTGGGCGAGTAGTGACGTGCGTAGCAATTTATGTAGAAATTAATTCCTTCTGGGCATCTGGTGATGTGCGTGGCAATTTTTGTAAGAATTAATTCCTTCTGGGTGCGTAGTGATGCGCACGTCGTAGGCGACGTCGCAGCTCCTGGGGGAACTTCTCGTAGCAGCGCCTGCACGCGGGGCGCTCGTCGTACTCGTAGAATTTGCTACGAGTGCTCAAAGCCGCGTCGCAAACGGCGCAAGCGAAGTGATGTACACACCACGCCTTGTTCAGGGCGGTGAAAACTGTGAACAATATCAAAATCAACTTATTTTACTTAATGAGTATATATGTGCATGTTAGAGTACCATTGGTCAGGCATCGACCGTAATAATTAGATATTTCTTGGGTCATTCTGCTCATTTCTACCTAAATAATTAGGTAGAAATGAGCAGAAATAACAGACTTCAAAAAAGAAGGAAGGTTCTCGGTTGAAAAGTTTATATGTTTTTTTATGTATTTTAGCGCATATCTTCGCCGTTTATGAAACGATTTTAAAAATTAATTTTTCATTTTATAGTTTTTCTTCCGGAATGGTCCCATATAATCTTCAAGAAATGCGGTCCAGTAGTTTTCCTTTTAAATCAAGATTTTATGTATTTCATTTATGAACCACTTTTAAAAGTTCTTTTTTATATAATAGAGGAGTCATCACAAATAGTCCCATAAAAAATTCAATAAAAATAGTATATTAGTTTGTGTTTTAAAATAAAAATAACAAATATTTATGAAAGTTCGCACATATCTTCACAACTAATGAACTGATTAGAAAAAAAAATTAATTGATAGAATTACAAAATTACGATTCTGTAATGGTACCATAATTTAACATTACACACATTTAACGAACTACCGCTCCGTTTTTTTTAATAAAAATAGGAGCGGTGGTTTGTTTTTAAAATCAATATAACGGAGATGTTTCGAAAGTACAATTTTAAGGCATTTCAAGCCAGTTTTCGTAATTTTCTGTGAAAACAAACTTGTGTTAGCGCAATTTTCTTAAAAGTGATATGAAGGCTGCTTAAAAAAAATTGTATATAGATTAAATTAGTATTAGTTATTTATAACTACTCAGATATTTCCGAATTAAATGGTGCGCAACAATATCGGGGCAATGAACATGCAATACTGCGGATGACGTATGTGCGAGTGAGTGAAGGTTTTCTTCTAACTTTTGTGTTTAGAAAAATATAGGACCTTGACAATAATCTAAAATTGGCGTTAGCCGTAATAATTTAATAGTCACCATAGATATAACTATAATAATACAATAACATATAATTATATTATTGTATTATTATTATATACAATAATATAATTATATGTATAATTTAAAAAAAAAATTATCGATATTTTGGCAAATTTAATGGTTAGTCTAGAATAAATTTTATAAAGAGTAAAATTCAATAAAACTTACCGTCCCCTGCAATAACCTGATTGCACACATAGCAGAGGTTGCCGAACAGCTGATGATAATGTTGTTCGCAATACGCGAGACCCTTCTTCTCGTAATGGCGGTGCCCGTGGAACGGCTTCTCACATTTGGCGCAAACGAAATGCTGAAAATTACAAAAATTTTATAATAATTTTATAATTGACTAATACTTTTTAGTAATAATATAATTATGAGGTAGTAGAGTAACATATCATCACACCTTTTGCTGCATTTCTACGGCCACCTTTACTAAGTCTACGTAAAATAAATTATGCATGACTTGGGGTTGCTGGACGGCCATTCCTATACTTGTCTTTTTCCACTCCTTAACCCACCAAATCCTTAATCTTAATCCAATCCAATTCCATCTAAAAACCCCTTCTATCCATTTTCCCAGGTTGACAACGCACACAACTCCCCGGATGTTGCGTGTGTCCATGGGCGACGGGAGCATTTAACATCCGGTGAACCGTATGCTCGTTTGTCTTCCTTTCCATAAAAAAAATCCTAACATTTTTTTTTCGTAATGTAAAAAGATAGATATTCTTAGATAATGTTGAACCAAAGTTTAACAAACATGTCATATGTCACAAAGACATTTAGCATTAACATATGGACCCCGAAATAACTATCTTCAAACCATACAAATAATTATTTTCGGTGGTGGGAATCCTCAACCAAACAGATGGACAAAAGGTACATAAGTTTTATTGTATTGTTAATTTTACTAAATCTGAAGTGATAATGGTATGGTATTAATAGGGAAGTACTATACAAGGGTATTTTTTCATACTCAACGTTAACGATGATAAAACACCTTTGCTAGTACCTCTATAGGTGGCAAATGTAAGGCACACATAATCAATGCTAATTGTCCTATATTTGCATATTGCGTCACTTAAAATTCATGACCTATCTTATATCTTGTGCAACTGACTTGCATAGTAGTTTTATTAAAAAAAATCAAACTAATAGTGGACTATTATAAATACGTTTAACAGATGAGTCAAGTAAGTAGGATGATTCTCTCACAGCCATTTACACACAATTTTGATTTGTTTCAGTGTTGCCATTTTCTCTATTTAAAACGATTTTTTTATTACCTCAACATGCCAATGCTTTCCTAGCGCAGTAACGATCCTCTCTTCGATAGGGCGACGGCATGCACCACATATAGGGATACCCATTTTGTCGTGGCAACGCAGGCAGAACAAGTTGTTCTGAAATAAAAACATGTTTTAAAAAAAAATTTAAATTATTAAACTATTTTACGTCGATTTTAGATTTTTTTATGTTCATGCGACGCATGGACCATCTTACTTATCAGACAATAGGGTTTAATAGGACTGAGAAACAATAACATGACTTTGATGGCAATTTAATACACACTCACGAGTTCCACATCAGGCAAGACAACCTATAAGTTGTGTGAGTGACTTTGTCTACATAGTTTATAATTGAAAAGAAATTTAAAATGTTTTTTTTTTCACATAGACGTTCGATCGTTCTTATTGAAGAGCAAGTTTTAGACAAATAAACCTGAGAGCAAAGAAATCGAGGCACCCAACATTTGGATGTCTTTGATAGGCAATATTGTCTTCTATCAAATTATACATTTTTTGTGGTAGGATGGCCATTTTAAGTCTGTTCAGGACCGAAAACCGCACAGCCTTGAAAATGCATACCTTTTAACCAAAGAATGCCAGGGAATGATTAAAAAGTTTTATAAAAATTAAAACAAATAATATTTTTTTTTTAATAATGTGTATTTCCACCTCTAGCTAATCGGCATGCACGCATGCGATTTTTCATTGAACGAATGAGCCTCTTGAGGAAGTTCTGAGGTACAGCCGCCCATTCTTCCTCGATTGCTGTCTTGAGCTGATGCAGGTTCTCGGGAGCGGTATCCCGGGACCCAGGCATGTTCTATCGAGTTCAAGTCTGGGCTCCGTTACGGCCAATCTATGAGGGAAATATTGACCTCTCTTAGGTAGTCCTTAGTGATCGGAGCAGTATGTGGTCCGGCATCATCTTGCATCAGCATGAAGTTATCACGAACATAACCAGCTATATATATATATATATATATTTTATTTGGCCCGAC